>JAVYIG010001853.1:0-292212 GCA_035222895.1 Strongylocentrotus droebachiensis
CAATGATAGTCGGCAAGGTTTTGTTGCCCCTCCGGAGCTCTAAAGACAATGATAGTCGGCAAGGTTTTGTTGCCCCTCCGGAGCTCTAAAAACAATGATAGTCGGCAAGGGTTTGTTGCCCTTCCGGAGCTCTAAAAACAATAATAGTCGGCAAGGTTTTGTTGCCCCTCCGGAGCTCTAAAAACAATCATAGTCGGCAAGGTTTTGTTGCCCCTCCGGAGCTCTAAAAACAATGATAGTCGGCAAGGTTTTGTTGCCCCTCCGGAGCTCTAAAAACAATAATTACCGGAAGGTTTTGTTGCCCCTACTTAGCTCTAAAAACAATAATAGTCGGCAAGGTTTTGTTGCCCCTCCGGAGCTCTAAAAACAATAATAGTCGGCAAGGTTTTGTTGCCCCTCCGGAGCTCTAAAAACAATGATAGTCGGCAAGGTTTTGTTGCCCCTCCGGAGCTCTAAAAACAATAATTACCGGAAGGTTTTGTTGCCCCTACTTAGCTCTAAAAACAATAATTACCGGAAGGTTTTGTTGCCCCTACAGAGCTCTAAAAACAATAATAGTCGGCAAGGTTTTGTTCCCCCTACGGAGATCTAAAAACAATACGAATCGGCAAGGTTTTTGTGCCCCTACGGAGATCTAAAAACAATAATTATCAGCAAGGCTTTGTTGCCCCTATACGGAGATCTAAAACAATGATAATCGGCAAGACTTTGTTGCCCCTACGGAGATCTAAAAACAATAATTATTGGCGAGACTTAATTGCCACTTTGGAACTCCTAAATTAATTGGCGGGACTTAATTGCCGATACGGAGATATGAAAGAATGTCTTCATCCAAATGACTGAAACGTTTGGCACAAAAACCGTAATGACTCAGGCTTAGTTTTTCAATCCATCCTTTTTATTTGGACCAATCAATATCGGGAAGTTTTGTTTACCCATCGTTTACCCATGTGACCTTTTTTAGTGCGTTTTCACAGTTTTTAATCAGTGAAAAACTTGGATTTTTCTCGGGAGGAGGGTCTGGAATTAAATCAGAAAAGGATTAAGAGTCGAGATAATGGTACAAAGAATCGTCTTCTTTCCCATACGTTTTAATTAAAACGTCATAGCTTCCGCCCATCGCGCGGGAGGGGTGTGAATTGAGTTCAGAAAAGGATTAATACCGGTAGTCGAGATCGACACGAATCGTCTTCTTTCCCTAATAATTTATTAAAAACGTCTAAGCTTCCGCGCTTCCCTTGGAATTCAGAAAAGGATAAAGAGTCAAGAACGGTACAACGAATCGTCTTCTTTCTCTAATAATTCAATGAAACGTCAAAGGGGGAAACTCCCCACTCCCTCCAGCTCCCCCCCCCCCCAATTTTTTTCTGAAAAGCATTTTAAAGAGAAATAGAAAGAAAGAGAGCAAGAAAGAAAAAATAGTTAACTACCAGTTTCTCAACAAAATAAGGTATCAAAAATTGCTCATCTGACCGTAATTAAACGCCTAAAACCCCTGAGCTTCCGTGGGCTCTGCCCCCGGGACCCAACCAAGGGCCCTTTGGCAGGCCCCTTGATACTCATCTGACTGCAATTTAGTGCCTAAAACCCTTGATCTTCTGGGGGCTCCGCCCGCTGGACCTCACGCCAATCAGTGGCCTGCCAGTGTCACAAATAAAGTATAAAAATATGTTCATCTGACCGTAATCAAATGCTTAAACCCTGAGCTTCCGGGGGCTCTGCCCCCTGGACCCCACTGGATGCTAATCTGACGGTAATGTAATGCTTTAAACCCATGGGCTTCTGGGGGCTCCGCCCGCTGGACCTCACGCCAATCAGTATCCTGCCAGTGTCACAAATAAGGTATAAAAATATGTTCATCTGACCGTAATCAAATGCCTGAAACCCCTGAAATTCAGGGGTTTCCGCACCCTCGACTCCACCATGGGCCCTGAGGCGGGCCCCTGAATGCTTATCTGACCGTAATTTGCCTTCAACCCATGAGTTTCCGGGGGCGGACAAGGTATCAAAAGATGTTCATCTGACCGCAGGCACGTAGCCAGGGGGGGGGGGCAGTGGGGGCGCCCCTCCAAAAAAAAAGCCAAAAAAAGAGAGGAGAGAAAAGGAAGAGGACGTATGAAGAAAAAGGAGCAGACAAAAAACATTTTTGAAATTCAGACAAGAATTAAGAGTCGAGAACGGTACAACAAATCGTCTTCTTTCTCTAATGATTTAATGAAATGTAAAAGCTTCCGGGCTTCGCGCGGGAGGTGGAAAACTGTATTCATGCAGACGAGGATTATTTTCGAGAACGGTACAACGAATCGTCTTGTTTCTCTAATAATTAAATTAAAAGTCAAAGCTTCCGCGCTTCATCGCGCGGGAGGTGGGGTAACTGAATTTAGACAAGGATTAAGAGTCGGGAACGGTACAACAAATCGTCTTCTTTTTCTAATGATTTAATGAAACGTACAAGCTTCCGCGCTTTGCGCGGGAGGGGGAGGGGAAAACTGAATTCAGACGAGGGTGAGGGGTCGAGAACGGTGTATCGAATCGTCTTCTTTCTTTAATGATTTAATGAAATGTAAAAGCTTCTGTGCTTCACGCGCGCGGATTGGGGCGGGGGGAACTGAATTCAGACGAGGATTAAGAGTCGAGAACGGGACAACGAATCGTCTTCTTTCTCTAATGATTTAATGAAACGTACAAGCTTCCGAGCTTTGCGTGGGAGGGGGGGGATGAATTTAGACGAGGATTAAGAGAAAAAAAGGTACAACGAATCCTCTTCTTTCTCTAATGATTTAATGAAACGTAAAAGCTTCCGCGCTTCGCGCGGAAGGAGGGAAACTGTATTCAGACGAGCAGGCACGTACGCAGGAGGGGGGGGGGGGGGAGGGGGGTTTGGGGCGTTGAACCCCCCTTCGGTTTTTTTTTATGTCTGTATTTTGGAGCAACACCCCCCCCTTTTTTTTGTCATGTTTTTTTTAATTTTTTTAATTGAAACACACACACAAAAAAAAATTATGCCAATGGCTGATCTAAAAAAGGTGACCTCACCCCCCCCCACCCCAACGGGAACAAAATGTCAAATTTTCAAATTTCGAGACCCAACAAAAAAAAGTGTCCTCTTATTCCCCCCCCCCCCCCCCCCCCCGCCTGCTTATTCAGTGGCTGGCTGAGTCGTTGCGATTTGTGGCCCCCCCCCCCCTAAGAAATCCTGGATCCGCCCCTGGGCGCACATATTCCCCCCACCTTGAAACAACGGCGTGAGGTGATTCGACGCGCACTTTCCACGTTGGCCTTAGTGCCCCTTAGGATAGATTTGTGCCCCTTTCAGTGGATTTGTGCCCTCTCAAAAAAGTGGCCTTGACCCAAATTTGATGTAATTCGAGGCCTGATACACATATATATATGCGAAGAGGCAAAAATGCCAATTCATAAGCATGCACCAATTGCAATTACACATGTCACAACGCAAATTCCAACAATTCGCGTGTTCAGACCCCCCCCCCCTCCCCCCCCCCCCCCCCCCCCCCCCCGAGGCCACTCCGTGACCCCCTTTCGGATGAGGTGAGGGCGAAACAAACCCAATCTTCAGACCACTGATCTGAGAAACATGACCGGGACAAAATTCCCTCACGGCCCACGACTGCGGAGCCATTCGTTATAACACCGCAGATATTCGTGCGACCAAGCAATTTGCTCCAAATCCGAGTAAACTTTCAATTTGATATAGCATTACCCTGCATGTCCTTTGGGAATACAATTCTCCTTTAATTCGTTAACACGTCACTCACTGAATAATGTTAAACCCACTGTATACGGCGATAAATCGGTATAACGAGGTTCTTAATTGGTCCCGTTAAAATTACCATGCTACAGCAGAAATGCCGTTGTATATAATCATGGACCTAATACAGGTAACAACAAAATATAATATAACGAGCTGGGACCAGGAAAGTTATTCTGCTATATTAACAACATTGTTACATATAAAATCTCCTTTAATCGAGATTACCCTATATCGTATGTATTCGATTGCTTGACCTAAAGCATGTAAAACAATCTCCATGCATTATTGCATTTATATCTGTGAAACAAAACAAATATCATGTCAATCATAACTTATCTCCTAGACCAACAAAACCATTATTACAAAATCTTATTGCTTGCAAGACAATAATGCCAATATATATAATCGAGTTAACAACAACGACAAAATATGATATAACGAGCTGAGACCAAAAATGTTACTCAGCTATATTAACAACATTGTTATATATAAAATCTCCTTTAATTGTGATGCAGGAAAGCCCCAACCTGCCAAGCATTGCTTCGACATCAAGATTACTTGACTGAGGTGAAAAAACAATCATTATTAATCCGTTATGTTAATCACTTGACACACTTCCTGACCACTTAATATTTAGTAAAACATACTATCGAATACACTTGAAAAACGTAAGGAGGAAAATCAAGTTGGAGGTGGTGGAGGGTAAATTAATTTGCCACCGAATAATGTCTACATCCATCCTCTACAAAATACTCAAGGTGAATGAGGATTCTCACTCCAACACCGTGGGAACCACTTCATCCCGGCCAAAACAAATCCATATATAGATTCGAAACATACCTCGCGCAAATTCCGTTTATAAATACGCGTACATGAAAGAAGCCGCGCGGCCGACTCAAAGGGTGTCGGCATGTTATTGTTTTCTCTCAAGATGCCGCCAAGGGTCATCACAGAAGATAAGCCGCCGCGAACTCGTGATGTCACTGATGAATGTAAACCATTTATATCGCCCTTCGTTCGATAAAATTTCTTACATTCACAGTAACAAAAAGAAACGGGATGCGTTTTTGCGGGTACTTGAGATTTAATAGAGGATGGAATCTTGTTACCCTGAATATCAACATCATGACAATGATAACAACTACGACACAAACTTTCCCAACTGAATATAAAATACTTTTACTTAAACGTTACACTGCTCCAATCCGCCCCAGGGAAGGACCCGGGTATCATTTTCGAATCTTTTGATCAATTTATACAAGTATCTGCACATGCAAAACTGGATGGAGCCGGCATGTCCAATCCATAGTACTCTCTGCATCGGGGCCACCAACAGACGAGAACTTGTGTACAACCCCCCACAGCCCGTAAAAAGGCGACACTGTTTCCTCATTAAAGAGGGCGAACAGAGTTTACCTTCTCATTTGGAATTTAACTGTGAGTACCACAAAGTGGGCTATACGTATAACACCCCTCTGCATACAAAGAAGACACACAGTTCCACTGCATTAAACAGGCGAACAGATGCCTACTTTACAGGCGGGTACATGTTATAAATATCATCGGGGCCCCCACCGGAAACCAATAAATATTGAGCTCTGAAAAAACTGGATGGAGCCGGCATGTCCAATCCAAAGTACTCTCTGCATCAGGGCCACCAACAGACGAGAACTTGTGTACAACCCCCCACAGCCCGTAAAAAGGCGACACTGTTTCCTCATTAAAGAGGGCGAACAGAGTTTACCTTCTCATATGGAATTTAACTGTGAGTACCACAAAGTGGACTATACGTATAACACCCCTCTGCATACAAAGAAGACACACAGTTCCACTGCATTAAACAGGCGAACAGATGCCTACTTTACAGGCGGGTACATGTTATAAATAAACGACAGGACGGAATGCCTGTTATCATCGGGGCCCCAACCGGAAACCAATAAATATTGAGCTCTGCAAGATACAATGGCCAATTAAAATAATCCAATTCATATTCTCCAAAACACAACCTTCCCGTGAGGTATTTTGCAGCAGTGTGTAATACACATAATAACCTTTATATGTATATATTAACATATATACACATACACATATATATATGCGAAGAGGCAAAAATGCCAATTTCCGCCACACGGGCACCGCCCGCCGCCACTGAGCGTATATATTTTTATCGCGTAATTTACGCATATAAACTTACATGTTGATTTCACCCTAAATTCTAATGGGTTACTTTCGTTTCACTACGCGTTTTGAACGCGAACACGAACTTAAACCTATTAAATTCAACCAATTACCTTAATTTCGTTTCAATACCAACGTTGTGCGATTTCGAAGCTTGAGCTAAATCAACCAACTAACCAAAATAACGTGATAACCATCTTTCGTTTTCAACCAAAAACAATAAATTAAAAACACCTTTATGACCTCGACTGTGACTATGCTCATGAAAGCACTCTGCAATAACAGTAAGTATAATAAAACAAAGCCACGAACGGCTATATATATATATGAACTAAGTACACGAACTTTAACGTGAACATATTGAATCCAACCAATTACCCAAAATAACGTGATAACTACATGTACCTTTCGTTTCCAACCAAAAACTATAAGTTAAAAGCACATTTATGGCCACGACTGTGACTAAGCTCATGAAAACACTCTGCAATAATCGGTAAATAAAACAAAGCCACAAAACGGCTTTATATATATATGTACAAAGTACACGAACTTGAACTTAAACATAATGCATTGAACCAATTACCATAATATCTTTTCAATACCCCCGTTTTGAAATTTCGAAGCTTGAGCTAAATCAATCAATTAACCAAAATAGCATGATAACTACCTTTCGTTTTTAAACCAAAACCAGTCTTCAATGAAAAACACGTTCGTGGTCCCAACTGTGACCAAGCTCATGACAACGCTTTATAATATCCATTAACTAAAATACACAGCATCAAAATGCGGATTATATTTATATGTACATAAACTTAACATGTTAATAGCAACCACTAGCCTAATAAATCTCTTTCGCGTTACGTAAAAGTGTTATGCTTTTAAAGCTCGAGCTAAATAAACCAATTACCCGAAACATAATAACTACCTTTAAACATCAAAATGGGGTAATATATACCGTACATATATATATGTACATTAAATAAATCAACTTAAAATCTTAATAAAAACCACTAGCCTGATAAATCGCTTTTGCTATAACGTACGAGTTCTGGAATTTCAAAGCTTGAGCTAAATATAAATAGACCAATTACCCGAAACAAACGTGATTACTACGTTTCATTATGGCTTGAATAAATTATCTACCGAAAACGGTATTAAATTAAAAACACACCTTATGGACACGACTGTGACCAAGCTCATGAATACAATTCAATAAATCAAAACCACTTCGAAGAACTCCACGAAAGTCTATGCAATGTTTTCCAACCCCTTGATAAGGCTATGAAGAAACATATTATTCCCAGTCTCGGAGAGATGAATACCATCTCTCCTAAACAGCTCGTGCCGCTCGTGCCTGATGGCCAGGTGATTAAAAGCACTGCCCCCGATCGTACGGCATATGCACCTGGCGTGCTTGTTTAGTGCTCGCCGCGTCCGATCGATTTTGGGCTGCTCGTCTTTACTGAAGCCGCTGTAGGTCCTACGCGGCAGAATATCCGACCAAACGATATGGGCATTGGGGAAGTGTTCGTGCAATCGTCCGAGCGTTGTATCCAAAAGCGAGAACAATTCTTGTTTTTTAGCTCGCCCGACGTCGTTTGTTCCCACGTGCAAAACGATGTGCGACGGAGAGGAAACCTGGATACCGGGCAGCACCCATTGGACATGTCCAATAACTTGACCTAGCTTAAGGCCCCTCCGTCCTCTCCACACGACGTTGGCTGACGACCCCAAACCTTGTTTTCCCTTACGATGCGCGAAGGCGGCTAGCCAGTGGATCATGGAATCGCCTATGAGCAGGATCGTACTTGACTGGCAACCTACAGCAGGAATGAAAGAAAAACTTCCGGCAGCTCATTGTTGTTGATGATTTACTCGTTTCAAAATCACCAATAAAATGTAACATTATTGATCTTCAACTGCCTCGTGCATAAACATGAATCAATTATACATACTATTCAAACATATAAGTCTACCCAAATAACTGATAATTTTTCTTAACACACTTCCTTTAACTCAAATGATTAAAGAAATAATATGGTACAATACATCATGAATTATGCAACAGGTAGGATATTAATACGAACATATCTCTTATGTGCGTCCGAGGACCAGCGCCCCGTGTTCTCAATTTCCCCTGCGTCAAACCGGTCATAGCGGCTGATGTGGCCGCGCCTTTTCTGAAAGAATGTGAGTAAATCGTGCTACTGGCAGATCCAAAAAGGACCAAACACTATTAATTTGTCTGGCCGAAGGGGTCGCTTTCACGAATTGCATCACCGTAATAGGCGGGGGTTGAATGCGTGCATGGTGCTGTGGCAGTCATGAGCCACAATTCACTATCAATGACAGCCCATGATCTAGTGGGTTCTCTTGCTTGCCTCAGCCTAAAATGCGCCTCGTATGTGCGCCAGCCGTAGCCGCCAAATCTAGCCGCCGTCCGGACGGTGTCCATATACTTAAACATCTCTAAGGCCCGAACTATATGCTTCTCGGTGTATATAGACGCAAATACCAAAAATGCGCTGGTCCATTGCTCTATTGAGGTTATTCGCGGCACCCCTCGCTGCGGTTGTACCTGTCCTGCAATGTCGACCCCGACAGGGCAATAACCGTGGGTGCGCTGCCGTCTGGAACGGGGACATTTTTTAGCAAGGCCCCTAAATCAACAAACTCGCCTTTCCAGATTCTATCCCGCAATGCGCGAGGAACAGCTGACCCCAGCACCTCCCGAGGAGTTGCCAACAAGGGAGGGGCATTGATCATAAGCCCCACCTGCTGCGCCTGCTCAGGGCCTCCAATTGAGTTTAATGTATCAATACCCGCGCAAACCAACGGCCTAGAATCGTACTCACTTGCGGATGGACCCGGTCCCCGCTGTTCCACTCCGGGGTTCGGCTGCGGTGCCTGGACGAGAGGCTCTGATACGGGCTGGGAAGGCGGAGCTGTTGCAGTTGCAGTTCTCCGTGGACGTGAGGACCCAGTTCGGTCAACAGTTGTCTACCTGGATTTCTGCTTAGCCTTCGGCATTATAATTCCCGACGCGATGATACAATTAACAAAGTTATGTAGCTAATATAAAGTTAACCAGTTATGAACTCCAAATGTACACAATTCAAGATCCCGTCGCAGTATATAATTACTCTGAAGAACCAAGTTGTATTAAAATGTTCCCTTCTGTAAATCCGATGTGGAATCGAAGTGAAGCGATCCACGGCGAGACGGCCCGGTGGCCAAAGCCGCCCCGCCTAGTACCGACTCAGAAAATGTTAAAGTATAACTTTAGTTCTTGAAGTGTAGAAAACGAAGATAAATCAAAGACACTAAAACAAATTCTTGATTGGAGTTGAAGATTTATTAAAATAAACGTAGAATTAATAAATCACGAAGTTCATGTTTTGGGGCTGGGCAACCCAATTGAAGCAAATTAGCAACTCATGTCGGTATCGTAACGGAAAAGAGGTCCCGCTCCAGAGACGCAACTCGGTTTTTATCCCCCCGAACTGACACGCCTCGTCCTCCCAAAAATTGAGGCGTGTCACACAGACGCTTTGCGTAATATCAATCCACCCATAATTAGTTTCCGTATTAAAAGGTCCTATATTTCTTGGCGAATTTACCCCCAGCGGATATAAGGCGCTCCGGATGATCCGCATCTCTATTCCTCACATACTTTTTCACGCACCCACCTGTGTCTCTTACATTCTAATCTTTCAAACAAGAGATGCAAATCACCCGGAGACCCAACAACCCTGGAAATTAATTCAATGAATATAAAAAGGGATAAATGTTGCTATGTCCGTCCACACTAGCGAGCCCACATGCTTCTGGCTATTACACACCTGTAATCCTCACTTCCCCTCTCATACTATTTCGATAGTGTGAACAGACCCGGCAACAAGGAAAAACCCTTCCAATTGTAATACAAATCTATTTCCCAAATTTGCCTAATTAAATTTAAGTCAACTGTGGCGGCACGCCCAGCGACACCTAATCCAATCGGCCAAGCCGAAAAAGTAGAGCCAAAATTAAGAGCGCAACGTCTCTGAACAGGTGTTAAAAATAGCATACAAGGAATTCACCATGTATGTTTGTAAAAATAGTTCTAGCGAAATCTACCAGGAATTTGCCTTGTACATGTACGTCAATGAACTTTTGAGGAAAACGTAAACACGAGAATATCCATATCATTACAGAAGTATAATAGTTGTCGACTACAATGTTTCCTCAATAAAGTCCAATAAATTAATTTGCCACCGAATAATGTCTACATCCATCCTCTACAAAATACTCAAGGTGAATGAGGATTCTCACTCCAACACCGTGGGAACCACTTCATCCCGGCCAAAACAAATCCATATATAGATTCGAAACATACCTCGCGCAAATTCCGTTTATAAATACGCGTACATGAAAGAAGCCGCGCGGCCGACTCAAAGGGTGTCGGCATGTTATTGTTTTCTCTCAAGATGCCGCCAAGGGTCATCACAGAAGATAAGCCGCCGCGAACTCGTGATGTCACTGATGAATGTAAACCATTTATATCGCCCTTCGTTTGATAAAATTTCTTATCTTTGTTTATATATATTTGTTATTTTTTTTGAAATTCTTCACACTCCCCTTGCGTTTTCCCATTTTACAACAGGAACATTCAAAGAAATAGGATATACGTTAATTTGTTTATACATTGACAAGTTTATTTCAGTCCCACCCCAATAACCTACATTTGACTCCCAAGTCTCATTCACATTCGTTATCCATCCTTTTGTTTTCTATCTCCTCTTCTCAAAACTGATTTTCAATTTGTTTTCTATGATCTAGACGACCCTGTTGTGTTTGTTTCTTCTCGACGGCTTACATCAAATACACCACGTACTAGGTTCGTGTTGACATGTACCTCAGACGCCAATCGTCCTGCTTTTATCTTCCAATGGCTCTGTAACGGCACACAGTTGTCTAACGTTACCCATAGCATAACACTCTCCAAGAATATACCAGAATATGAAACGCTGACTCTTAGCGAAGTGGTGATCCAACACCCTCTGTCCCAAGATCCTTGTGAATATGAATGCGTTGCTGTGTCCAGGCATGGTTTCGGTAGTGCAGTCTTCAACTCCACATTTAATCGTAAGTAGAACTATATTTTTAATTGTATCTTTAGAGTAATTTGTATCTCTTCATATGATTCTCTCTTTTCATTTAATTAATTTTTGCTTGCTTCCAAATAAAAATATTCAAAATTAATAATGAAATCTTCTATCTTTCGAAATGATTAAAGATCCAAAATCAATGAACTGAAGGAATAGTCTCCATTGATCTTTCGTTTACGCTTACTACTGATTAACGTTAAAAATGCAGTTATCCCCAATTCACCATCTTGGCTCATCGTCGTCTAAAGTCTAACGACATCTTCAACTCTCTTCATTGCCTGGCAACCTGGATTCAACATCAGGCTAAGTCACAATTGGATTTGATTGAACAAACTATCGACACACATAATTAAGTTCAAGGAATCAATGGAATGGCCAGGCTTTCGAACTGATGAGTTTTACCTATGTTTTCATCTGTTATGTATCGGTATTATCATCTTCCGCGTATGCATACGTTCGTTTGCAGGCACAAACCCTTCAATATTTTACACAAACAAATTCGAAATAATATGGAGTGCAAAAGAAGTATCACATTTGGAGAAAAATGTTAGTTATGTTAACAAACGTACAATTATTGTTGTGATATAAGTATATTTCATGTGTTTTTCTTTGTAATCGATATAACTTTGTATTTCTTTAGGTAAGTAATATTCAATTAATAAATGATGGAAAAAAGACCTTGTCAGACGTAAAGCGGAGAAGGCTGTCTGAACTGTTTGACTATCGACACTGCACGGTCTACAAAATACAAAAAAACAAAAAAGTCTTCAGTTCTCCATAGGTCTTGCACTACAGCTTCTCCTGACATAGAGACTAGCATAATTTTCTCGAGGTTTTTTGTATTTTGTTAAAGTTAAAAAAAAGACTCTATAGCTCCAGACTATATACGAATAAACCCTTAGTTAATGAGCTGAGAAAAGGATGACAGATGGCATATTCATACCAAAGACTATTTTGTTTGTTTGTTTGGTTTCATTTCTGCATTTTTCTACATAAAAGAAAAAATGTACAAACACGGTATATATATATTCTTAAAACCTTGAAATACATATATAATCAAATCATAATATGAATCAATTAAATAAGTTTAACTTTCAATGGACGCGTTTGCCAAACCTGTTCAAAATTTAAAGAAAGCGGGAGACCGCCATCTTGAGCTAGTACTTGAACGTATCAAATTCGTTAAGTGTAATATTTAAGTGTATATTTTGTTTCGAAATTTGTATGTATTTGCATGTGCAAATGTCTGTGCGAGTCTATGTGTGTGCGCGAGTGCATGTGTTTGGAGCGCTTATCCAATTATGACTTGTATGCTGATTTATGCTTTATGGCAGCCTTAAAAAAGTACATGGTAGTACTTGACTTAACAGTTATTGGGAAACTATTCATAGGTTAGGGCCATGGTGTCGTATAGGTTAATGCGCAAATAGCAATTTGGGTTTATCAAATGAAAGTTCTTAGAGTTTCGTGTCGGATAAGAATTGATTGTGTTGTTTATAACAAACAGGTTTTTGAATGCTTGAGGAAGTATATTATCGTAGTATCTGAACATAACATTGCAACCTGGTAAGCATTGATATATTTAAAAAGAAATGTTTTTATCTTCTGAAATAAGAGTTCCGAATTTGCAAACAAAAATGATCCGGTGCAAATGCGAAGGCTGGGGTCTTTATTCAACAAATGAATGGGATTTAGTTTTGTCTTCGCAAAATTTGCCAAAACATTATTACAATAAGTAAACAGATAACCATTGTATTATACAACAAAATCAAAGTCTTTTGAATAAATAATTGTTTCATTTTACAAATAATTCTTACACTTTTAGATATAGATCTTTGAATATAATCCAAATGGTCATTCCATGTTAGAAATTCATCAATAATCACCCCGATAACATTAGATTTACGCTTCTGTACTTGGGGCAAGTTATCAATCAATAAGCCAATTGTCATATTTGCATTTCTGTGCGCATTTGGGTAGTTGAAGTGTATAAAATGAGTTTTGTTCATATTTAGAGATACATTATTGCATTCGACCCTTCAGGACACCTTTCTATGGTCGGAGTTGAGTTACGTACGCGCCCTATTATATGCCGATGCGCACACGTGCGTTGAATAGTCTATCCAACAAGAAGTTTTCATGTTCACTAGGAGTGTATTTAACATGCATTATCTCTCGGTAGGATAAATATTGACTACAGTATATCGAATGGGACCCCTTATATCTAAAGCTTGATATGTTTTGGTCCAATTTAGTTTAACGTGCGAAAGTCCAAAATAAATTAAGATTACTGGAGAGAAAATTCTTTCTAGGACACCAAAACGTCCTCTTCAATGATTTTGTTGGATTTGGTCGTCGTTATGAATTCCAATAAGGTGATAAATAATACGTATATCCACAAACACTTCTCCCATTGTGCAAAGTTCACCATTCCATATCATTCCCTGTTATTCTCTTTCATAAATATATTGCCAATTGTATACAACTTAATGGCATTATCGAAAGTTAGAAGTAGAACAAAGAGGAAAAGTCAATGATTGACTCATAATAACAACTCATTTCATGTTTGCAAAAAGCCAATTAATGTAAGTTTCCGGAACTCCCACACCCTTTTTTCTTTTGTAGCTGACAGCCTACTTCTGTTCTTCAGAGAGATGAATTGCTTTCACTTTCGAACCGCAAGAGAGAAGTAAATAGGCATATCAGCCATTTTACTTTGTGTCCACTCATTCAGTCATTGTAAACCGGTACTACACATCGTTCATTGTTTAATTCTCCAGATATTCTGCTAGGTTGCAGGATGGTGTATGCAACGCACCTCCGATGATGAAATATTCAAGGAAATGAGACGTAATAACAACATGGACGAAAGTCTTCGAATATTGCTCTACCTCACATTTATCGTGTCTAAGACTTTTGAAATGAGCGCATCTACTAGTATTCAAAATTCAGAAATCCTCCCAGTCGTTGGTGAGAATGTAACACTAGCCTGCTCTCTTACGCCTCCATCGACACATCGCCAAATGTCTTGGATTGACAGGAATAACAATATCCTAGCTACATGTCAAGGGTTGGAATGCAGAAGGGAGCAAATTGTTACCGATATGACAAAGTACAATTTGAGGGCAGATTCTTCCAGCGGAAATTTAACTATTAGGGATCTAACAGTGGATGACAGCGGCAGATATCGGTGCCTATTTTTCACATCTTCCGATTCAGTTCCTAGTGAAATCGTACTGAAGGTACTGTTATCAGGTAATATATTATAACACTATTCTGGGTATCTTAATCGAGTTGTGATATGTTCAGAATTACAATATATGTGATTCATTACTCATTCCAAATCAAGACAACATTCGATCTTTTGAATAAAACAGCCGTGTCGGGTGAAGCGTCATCAATAAATGATAATTTAATTCTTATTATATTACTATTATGATATATCGAGTTTTATTCATAATTATGTACACAAAAATGTCCTACAATTCGGTAAACACCTGATTTCTTCAACAAAATATTCAAATGGTAACTTTGTATAAACATGTACATTTTTATTAATTTCCAGCCACGCCAAGATTACTATCCATCACTGACGATCGGTCTGAGGATGGATACAAGAATGGAGCATCCGTGAGCATCACATCAGGGAGAACCCACAACCTAACATGTTCAGTCCAAGACGCTAGACCACCTGCAGAACTGGAGTGGCAGATTCCTGGGGATGTACAGCTTCGACTAGGCGATCAGTATAACGCTGTTTATGACGGGGCTTACATCTCTAAAAGAGTTGTTTCTGTATCTCCGTCCAGGGACAATATTGGAAAGATTTTCAGTTGTGTGGCTTCGCACCGGGAGCTGGATAATGGGCTTCAATTGTCCATTCACCTAGATGTTCAAGGTGATTATTTTACTAATGATATAAACCCATATGGTGTTGGTTTGTTCTATCTAAGTGGTTATGCATCTAAGTATGATAATTGGCTGGAATGGATGAAACATTCAACATCTTCTAAAACACTTTCCACTCTTTTGTATGTTGTACACTCTTGTAGGGAATCATGAGAATGTAACCAGATCCCTGAATGCCTTAACCGCTAAGATAATTTTATCACATTCCATAACAATAGTGAGTTCAACTCTGTATCTTTCCTTTCAGTAGCTGACTTCGTATTTAAGTTCAGGCTTTTTCTTTCTTTTCCCACTCAGTTCCACCGAGAGATATAAGGCTTATCGCATATGGATCCATAACTACCAAAACAAAGAGACAACAAATGCCACTGTTTCTCAAGACTCGGCAACTGTATTCACCTGCAAAAGTGTAGGATCTCGCCCTACATCCCTTATATCATGGATTATCGGTTTGGATAACGACCTGGGTAGCACGACTTCTATGTCTACCACGAACGAGGCCGACCAAGGTTTGCGTGACACCAAGTCTACTCTACAGTTGATTCCGAAGAGGTGGCATCATAATCAACTTCTCCGGTGTGTGGCAATTGCTGGTATGAACCAACGTCAAACAGAAGTGAGAGTTATCGTCCGTGGTGAGTATTATTACGTTGTAATAACAATACTTAATCTTCCATTATTCACAACAGAAAACCAAATGCTGATATATACCCCTTTATACCAGATGTGAAACTTTAACATTTTGAATAACTAGGTGTACTCATACCGTGCATTGACCTTTTTTCAGCGAAATATTTCAATGAATTGAACATTATGGACATTCTTATGTGGCAAGCCTTCATGGGCTTAAGGGAAAATAATTTAAATATCAACAGAGTTTATTTATTGCGTCAGAATATTAGTTAAATGTGAAACACGCGTAGTTGCTGATTATAATATCGGCACGTTTATTAGTAGTATCGGTTGATATGGTTATATATACATCTGTATATGTGATAACTAAGACACCTTTGCTTAAATTTAAAAATAGTGACAAAAGAAATACACTTTTGACTTTCAAGGACCACCGGATCCTCCCTACCTAAATGGAACAGAAGGATTGGGAAATGGGGTTTCATCAAATGTAACTTGCTCGTCAAACAACGGCTACCCAGCACCATCTTTCCAATGGAACCTTGGATCAAAGAACGTCACCAAAGATTCCAATACACAGTCTTCGAGGAATATAAATCATAGACTGAATGCCACAAGTGTTTATAATTTCACACCCACGGTAGACAATCATGATGAACTCCTTGTCTGTCAAGTTTTTTACACAAACGATGCATCCACGGAGTATCGGAGTGTCAGTGCTGTTCTTAATGTTCTCTGTAAGTTTGAGGAATTTTAGCCTAAACCATTCGTCATGTAAATCTCATGAGACAGGTACATACGTTGATGTTAATTTCCTTTTTGCAGTGAGATGAAGATTATTTCTACTTTCCAATCATTGTATACATGAGACAAAAGTACGTTATTTTTCCACACATAAATTACCTGGTTTGATTCTGTCTCCTCTTATAATAACGTTTTGTGTAACAATAACATTTATAACCCCCTAGATCTGTATGAAACATCAGAATAGGTTAAGATTTATCAAAAGATGGCATACACCTGTAAAAAGAATGTTGTACGTTGCGATCATGGAGCTAGCCTGCTAGCCTCACAAAATATTGGTATTGATTAAATCATGTATTCACTTACGCTCATCAGGAATACTATCACAACTTATTTCTTCCCGAGCCTCGCTTCCGTGTTATCCAAACGTATTTTCTTCTTCCTTAATATATTCTTGTAGATTCTCCTGCCATTGTGGACTACTCTGTTCGTCGGGTTTCCAGTGGTGACCAGAGCGTTGATGCCATTCTTACATGTACATCAGATAGCAGACCCCTATCCTCAATAAGCTGGTTCTCGAATAGCAGGGAACTCAACAACAGCAATCGCACTCAGTTTCAACACAGTCTTCTCCATGAAAGTACCTTGAGATCGAGCATTTTGGTTATTTCTAATATATCGGCAGAAGACGATGGCAACTATACATGTTTGGCTGAGACAAGGCTTGGGAGCGACAGCGCAACTATAACCTTTTTATATTCTGGTAAATACTTCACTATCAGACCAAGGTGCATGCATGTCATTTTGTTGAGAAGACACATTGCCTGGTACATAGCTGTGCAATAAATAATACCAGATGACAAATGAGAACAGTATGATACTGTTACGATTGTAAAACATAGATAATGAGCTAATAACTCAGTTACAGTAACGTTGGAGTCAATGTTTTAAAAAATATACGGATTCCAGATCCGCCTTATTAGTTCACCGTCGATCAAAACCAGACGACATCATCTACTCTCTTCATTGCTTGGCAACCTAGGATCGACGATGAGTTTTAGCCAAATATCATTCTGGATCTATTACCAGGAACAATCATCATTAAAGGATATTTTTCAATATTGCAAACGACAATATATATATATATATATATACATATGTATTTAGTCTTTTTAAAATGATTATTTGAATATAGATTTATACCTATACATTGAAAGATAAATTTATGAATACAGCTCTCTCTGTGGTTTGGATGTGGACATGGTGATACACTTATTCATAGGTTGTACCTTCTTTATTGGTTTAATTCATGGTATAATACAAAACGTGATTAGTAGTCAATGGGTGAATTATTCAATTTTTACAGGAAAAATTAAAAATACATAGAATACAATAATGTAAGTTGTAAAATTGTACACACACGAGATGATAATCAGGATAGCTTGACCATTGTGGTTCAAATAATTCAAGAAAAACAAAAAACAGAACAAACTATATCATAAGTCATAAAACACAATTTGAAATTCAATGGGGATAGATAATTGCATTTGTGATCAAACTTCGAAGTATTTAGAAGAAGTTCAAAAGTAAATATAATTCTAAACAAAGATTTTATAATTAAAATGTGTACAAATATTGAAAAATTATAAGCCGTCAAAGTGGCCAAGAAATTTTCGAATATCCTGCAGGGCTTGAATGGTGTGAAAGATCGTGTAGCATGTATTATATTCTAAGTTTTTTGTTAGTATTATAATCTAATTAACAGTAGATAATTCAAAAAAATATATCGCAACATGAACGCATTAAACCGAGAATAATGTGATATTGCAGTGAAACATTTTTAACCTAAATTTATTGCACGACATATTTAAAATACGATCAATTAAACAAACAAATACAAATCTTAAAATAAAAGATGGGATCATTGTATTGTCCTCACAATCAATAGTCCGTCATTCAAAGGTGTTGCTGAATTGTTACCCTTTTATTCACATTCATAAGCCAAATGAGGTTGGGAAAGCACTTTTTTATCAGCACTTTTTTTTTTCCACAACAAACACAATCGGAATAAGTTTGGACATTTCGCAAAGATAGAAATTTGAACATGAGCGCAGGGGATTAAGCCAGGGGTGAAAGTTTGATGATAGCTATTCTCTGACCAGACTCAATGCCAGACGACTTCTCCCGTCTTTTATTGAGGGTGAGCAGTCCCAACTCTTTGATTATTGGAAATGTTATTCATTTATTTATTTATTCAAGCGGTTTAGCCTCTCCAGGTTCACAAACTGCTATCCATGAGGGCCCTGTACAAAGAACAGAGATATGAATTATATTTAGAGATTTAATTATTACAAATTGAATTCATAACAAACATAAGAAACAAAGATAAATCATTTACGAAGAAATATTATGAATAAAATTAGCTAAGTGTAACTAAACATATGGTATGATCCAAAGATCCAATCGTTAAATTAGTAAATTTTCTTAATACTGATTAATACCGCTGTTGGGAAGAAAATGAGGTTATAAATATGACAATGTTTAGAGGGGATAGATTGAGGTAGATTAAAGAATGATGGTAAAGAGGAAGTTTGAAAGAAAGAGAGAAAACGGGAGGGGGAAACAATTGACTACGTGGGTATTACAGGAGACATTAGTCCTTTTAAGTGGATGTCCTAGAAGAAGGTACAAGTAGGGTACAACAGACATGGAGAGGGGCACAAAAAGAGGAGAGGAAGTGAAGAAGGATCAGAGTGAGAGAAAGAGAGAAACAAGAGAGGGAGAGATAAAGAGAGATCCTTTATACCTGTACATGAATATATATAACAAACCTTTGCGCAGTAATGGCTCCGGATCTTTGGAATAGTGGATGACTGAAACACGATTAGCTTAAGTATTATATGCACCATATATTAATTGCTAGAACTTCATCAAAGGCTTAAAATTAACAATTAGTTTGATTTAGATTTATCAATTGGAAGTGGTTTTGTCACAATGTCTGAAGAGTAAACAGCGCCCTTCATGTTAACAAATTTACAGCATGCATACTGTCATTTTAATTCGATGGTTTGGTGAAGTTTGTGAAACTGAATTGATGTCAGGACAAAATTATATTTGTTTCACTTCTAACGCTATAAATCACGAATGATCCCTCCAAAGTATGGGCTATTCGTTTATAAGCATCTACTATCTTCGTACAGTCTGATTGCACTCTTATTCATCGATAGTGTGTGTTATAAGCGCATTACATATAATTTTGAATGGCAAGATTCGATTACTGTATATTTATGGCGATTTGTCGTAAAATTCTTCTTTTTCTCGCAGTTATCATCTCTCAATGTGGTAAGTCTTATTTCATGTTAACGTCACAAAAGTTGTTTTTTTTTTGCCCAGGCGGAGAATTAGGGAGATGTAACGATGTAATACATGTAAAATGTTAACCAATCAGCGTTGTATTCACAACTTCAAAATGATGTCTATCTCACAAACCTTTTCGTAAAGATAAACTATCAAAATAATTATACATAATGAAATCCTTGTCGTAAACCCCATTTATTGTTAGGTATTGCTTCCTGTGCAAACACGTATTAGAAACCATTCGCGCAAGTTAAATGATACTGGTAAAATAAAATGGGCCATGGTCTTTCATCGTTAATATGTTTAGCAGAGTATGTATTTGATCGGTGGCGTAGCTTTAGGAAGTGACACAGGAGGGCATTTAAAATTTCCTTGTTAATATGTTTCATTTAACCCATGCAGGAAACCATGCATTTGAAGTGTCAACCATTCGATTCTCTTCCAGTCATCGGGGAAGATTTCACATTGGTCTGCACCTTCACGCCGGAAACAAGAAATCGGCGGCTAATTTGGACCAAGAGTAGCAACATTGTGGTTGCCTCTCACTCGTGTGTGTCTTCTTGGGCTTGTACGGGGGCTATCGTTTCTAACCCATCTAAGTTTAGCGTAGCGGCAGACACTACCAGTGTAAATTTAACATTAAAACAACTTGCCAAAAATGACAGCGACAACTATCAGTGCACAGTAAGCAGTTCATATGGAGAAGAAAACTCAGGATCAACTAGCATGCAAGTGACACCATTTTCAACAGGTATGTTATTCATCATAATTAATTTACCCCAGCAATAATCAAGGATAACATATGGCTGATTAATGATATATGAGTGTACTTTTGATTAAAATCTAAATCGAATCTCTTTTATCCTTTCTTTTATTATGTGAACGTCACTACATGCACATTTAAGGCAAATACATGTGTCACGTTTGTGACGTAAATGGGCAAGTAATTAACTTGATACATCCCTATCAAATCATTATTTTTAAGCATCCTGATAATGTCTTCATCATTTCAGTTTGCAGTATATTGAGGGTTCGCTAGATGCTACCGTACAGGGAGGGGAATAAACAATGTTAAATGACCAAGGTCTCTAAAATCATATTCGGCAACAACATTAATAAGTTGATAACTTAAACAAATAATCAAAACATTGCATTGATAAAAGGAACTATGTAAATGATACGTGATGCTTTAATGCCTAATTTTGAATTCATGAATTTTGAAAGGCTGAGTATATTGTAATTTGAGTAAATTAGTGAATCCATTACAAGGAAGTAGACTATCAAAGACGATTCCTTCTTTTGTCGCCAGTTACGCCCTATTGGCTCGGGATAACTGATGTGGGATCCAGCCGCTATTACCCTAACAACACCAATTTAACGGTAACTGTAGGTGAGCCGCATGGTATCACTTGTACAGTAAACCGGGCAAGGCCTCCTGCAGTACTGGAATGGTTTATACCAGATGCTGTAACCGTTGTTCTTCTGGATCAGTCTGATGTTATACGAGGCAACATGTATGTCTCTAAGAAGACTGCCATAATCACGCCCTCTGCGAATAGCCAAGGAAAGAGTCTCCGCTGTGTGGCATCGCATCCAGAACTACAAAATAATCTTCAACGCTCAGTTCAATTGAATGTTCACGGTAAGTAAACGTATTAAGTAGGGAGCATGTCTTATTCTTCTTCTAACTCGATATTTATAATGGCTCCATTCAGATCGCAAAATTATAGCAGTATCGAGGGTAATCTATTTGAATATTTACGAAAGTTTATTCAGGAGATTCATATTTTCTCTAGAAGTATTTATTTTCTATCCATATGTTCAAACGTGTACAGAAAAGATTTGTCTTTCATTGAAATGATATTTAGCGTTTCTCTTATGATTTTGTATATGTTTTTTTTTTTTTTTTTTTTTTTACTCCATTCTCTTCCATGAAGTTCTACACTCTAGCATGTTGCTCTTTCCATCTGGAGAAAGCGAGGAACACGGACAAGGATCAAGAATAATTTACGTTCAAGAAGATTCAGGTACTAAAATCACTTGTAAAACTATTGGATCACTACCAGAAGCTGAGCTATCATGGGTACTTGACGACAACCAAAGTCTTCCCAGTAACATAAGTCTTTCGAAGCATCGCAGTGCTTTAGATGGAAATTTGTTTTACACCGAAAGTACCATCAAGATACATCCAGAAAGGAAACATCACGGAATGTTCATTTGGTGCTATGCATCTCTGGGACGCTTTTTTGATCAACGGTTAGCTAAATTGATGGTTTATGGTGAGTTAAGATTCAATATGCTGGGATAAGATCTTAATTGAACTTGATCGGACATTTTCTTAACTGAAAGTCCCATTACTCACTTACAATTTAAAAGACGTGACTACTTTAAATTTTAATATCTAATTAATTTTAACGAAATTGTCATTATAGTTAATAATTTGGAGTCGCCAGGGATTGGGAGGGGGAAAAAGATTTCGTCTGATAGATTCTTTATTTTACAACAGAACAATTTGATTCATTAAAGTTTCCCCATATCCATATTTTAATTCTATGTAAAGGCCCACCAGATGATGTTAACATGACTACCCCCAAGAATCTACAGGATGGTATACAAACCACTGTAAGCTGCAGAGCCATTAATGGATACCCTGCCCCGTTTATCCATTGGTACATCGGATCTAGAAATGTCACTCATGATTCGTCTCTTCAGACTTCAATGAATGAAGCTGCTCGGTATGATGCTGAAAGTACCCTTACCCTCAAACCAAGGAGTATTGATCATGGGAAACCTCTTCTCTGCCAGGCAGTTCAACCTACAACTCCCTCTATGCAAGCAATTCGACCTATACCACACATGATGCGGTCAGTGAATGATAGCATGGTTCTGAACATATCATGTGAGTATAAATTTTCAATTGAACCTTTGGTAAAGACAATATATTTTAAAAATCTCCTAAAGCTGCGTAGAATACTTGCTCTTTTTTTCCATATATTCTACAATTTTGTTTGTTATTGTATGTATGTAACATTCTGTAAATGTGTGTGACTACCCATGACAGTTGCATATGGAAAACGATCAGTTAGAATAATAATCTATATGTCAATTTTATATCTAAGTTTATTTAAGTCCCATCGCAACATTCTAAAATTATCTACCAATTCATATCCCCATCCATACCTAACCTTCTATTTGCTATCACCTCTTTTCCAAATTTATTCCAATACATTTAAATTAAATAGACGACCCAGTTGTGTCCGCTTCTTCTCGACGGCTATCATCAAAAGAAGTGCGTACTGGGTTCGTGTTGACATGTACCTCAGACGCCAATCCTCCTGCTTTTATCTTCCAATGGTTCTGTAACGGCAAACAGTTGTCTAACGACACCCGTTACATAACACTATCCGAGACGATACAAAAAGGTGAAACGCTGACTTCTAGTGAAGTGGCGATTCGAAACCCCCGGTCCAAAGATCCATGTGATTACAAATGCATAGCGGTGTCGAGATATGGTTACGGGAGTGCAGTCTTTAACTACACAGTTTCTCGTAAGTAGACCTGTGTTTCTCATTGTTTATTTAGTGTAATTTGTGTCTTGTCTAACCGATACTAAAAGGTGCTTGCTTTCGAATAAAAACATTAAACTTATATCCATAAAAATCCGTCTTCTATTACTCATTAAGGATTCAAGTTATTGAACTGAGGAAACTAGACCCTACCAATGTTGCATTTACGCTTTACCACCAATATAATGCAGTTGTTCCCTATTCCCTTTCTTGGCTTATCGTCGACCAAAATCAAACGATATCTTCAATTCTCTTCGTTGCCTAGCAACATGGACTCAACATGAGGACACATTTGGCAATATTTTGAGCAAAAAGCTACAACATGTCAACATGTCAATGCTTGATTAATAATATCATATTATATCATATTATTTTGCTCAGTTTCAAGCAACTTCAAACGATATCAAAGGAACTTGGAAAGTGATAAGAAATGTGTTCAAGTCAAAGAAAAAAAATTCTGATGTAAATAATATTGAAATTGATGGTTGTTTAGTGGAAGATAAGAATATTATTGTGGAAAAATTCAATGATTATTTTTGCAGTATTGGTCCTAATCTGTCACGGGCGGTCCCTTCCTGTCAAAAATCTTTTAACGATTTCCTGAAAGAATCTAACAAGAAAAGATTATTCCTTTTCCCATTAGTTAGGGAAGAGTTGCTTACTATTGTGAATTCGCTTAAGGCTGGGAAAAGTCCTGGTTACGATGGTGTCAATAATGACATAATTAAACAGGTTATCTTAGCGATTATTCAACCCCTTATTCATGTTTTTAAGTCATCAATGTTAAATGGAATAGTCCCTGAAAACATGAAAATTGCAAAAGTCGTACCCGTTTTTAAAAAGGGTGATCCTCAATCTTTTTCAAGTTACGGTCCTATTTCCCTTCTAACCTCCTTCTCAAAGATCCTTGAGAAAGTGATTTATGTTAGAACTTTAGAATTTTTCAACAAAAATTAAATATTCTCAAATTTTCAGTTTGGGTTCCGAGAGAAACATACTACCTCGCATGCCTTGCTGCACTTTATAGATAAGATTTCACAAGCAATAGACAAAAAGATGCACACAATCGGTATATTTCTTGATTATTCCAAGGCATTTGATACTATAGATCATGAAATTTTGCTAGGGAAATTATCGCATTATGGTGTCAGGGGCACAGCTCTGGACTGGTTTAAGAGCTACTTAGCTGACAGGAAACAATTTGTTTCTTTAAACGGTTTTGATTCAGGGTTACAGAATGTCACATGCGGCGTTCCTCAGGGATCTCTCCTTGGTCCGCTCTTGTTTATTGTATATATTAATGACTTTCATTTCTCATCTGATGTTTTGTCATTCATTTTATTTGCTGATGATTCCAGCTTGTACTATTCACACAAAAATTCACAAACTCTGTTAGAAACGGTTAATTTCGAACTAAGTAAAGTTACTTTGTGGATTCAAGCAAATAAATTGTCTTTAAATCTGCAAAAGACAAATTATATGTTTTTTAGTAATACAATCAAAGTGCTTCCAGGAGATGTATCATTTAATAATGTATTGATAGATAGGGTATCATCAACAAAATTCCTTGGTTTGCACATTGATGAGCAAATGAGTTGGAAAATTCATGTAAATCATCTCTATAAGACATTGTCAAGAAACAGTGGCGTAATTCATTAATTGAAATCAATTTTACCTAAAGGCATCCTTCTATTAATGTACTCAACATTAATCCTCCCCTATCTTAATGTTGGTGTTCTTGCTTGGGGTAACTCTCTTAAAACTAACCTTGAAAAGTTATACTTGATTCAAAAGAGGGTCTTAAGAATTATTTGTAACGTTAGCTTTAGTACGCACTCTAATCCGCTTTTTTATACGCATAGAATTTTAAAGGTGCAAGATATTTATCACCTTCAACTGGGTTCTTTAATGTACGACTTCGATTCTGGTGTCCTTCCACAGGCTCTAGTCAGCATTTTTAAGAAAAATAGTCAAGTTCATGACCATGCTACACGAATTGCCTCTGCGTTTCACTTACCCCAAGTAAGGACAAAGTTAAGTTTTAATACTTTGGTTTTTACTGGACCTAAATTTTGGAACTCTCTAGGCTCTAGCGTTAAGCAATCTGTTAGTCTCTCTTCATTTAAGTGTAAACTTAAGGTTTATCTTCTCGATGAATACTGTGACTCATAGAGTAGTTCATTTTTGTAGTTATTGTGGTGCCAAGATATATTATGTATTACTCTAAATGAAATTTTCTTCTTGATATTAATATGTGTCTAACTGAATATTTTCAGATTGCCAACCTCTTATTCCCTCCCCCTGTTGTCTTGTGCCCGTTGTGTGCTGTGCCTATTGTCGATGCGCTGTAGTCTTCTATTATTTCTCATATTTTCTCTTTTCTCCCGTCTTGTCTAGTCTCGTCTCTCGTTTTGTTGTTGTTGTTGTTGTGGGTGTGTACACTTCTTGTTTTGTTATACCCCCTTTTCCCTATTGTATTCTTAGGTAGTCACAAATATCTATTCATCATGTTTTATCCGGCTCAGAGGGGACCCTAATAATTACAAGCTCTGCTTTTACCAGGGTCTCCTCGTCTTTCTTGTAGTTAACTTTGTTTTTATCATTGCCATAATTTGTTATTTTGCATTGTAATTGTGTTATGATCCAATGTTATGCTCTGTATGTCATTTGAAAGAAAGACGAATAAAATCTTATCTTATCTTATCTTATCTTATTTAATATTATACTGCCAAAGGTGCTAATTAGAGGAATTTTGTTAAACCCCTTTTCATTTAAAATGGACCATTCCTGTTATGTCCTTCAGAGAGATGAATTGCTTTCAGTTTCGTAGCAAAAGAGAGCAATTTATAGCCGTGTCAGTCACTATTCTTTGTGCCCACTCACTCTGGCATTGAAAACCGATATTGTTTCCTCCTCACTTTTTATCTGCAGATATTCTGGTAAGATGCACGTTGGTTCTTGACACAAACGTCCACGGTTTGAATATACAGGGAGAGACAGTCCATTAATGACAATATGAATTATTGTCTTCGAATATGTGTCTTTCTTTCCTTTACCACTTCTCAAATGTATGGAATGAATGTGTCTACTCGTATTTGGAACCCGCAAGTCATCCCAGTCGTTGGAGAGAATATCACACTTGCCTGTATTTATACTCCACCATCCACGTCTCGGCTACTGTCTTGGCAGGATGAGAACGGCAATATACTGGCTATCGATAAATGTCAAGGAGTTGGATGCAGAAACGAGCTAAATGTTCCAGATATATCAAAGTACAGCTTGAGGGCAGATTCTTCCAGCGGAAATCTAACTATTAGGGATTTATCATTGGATGACAGCGGAATATATCAGTGCTTAGTAGGCACTTTTTCTGATGCAGCTTCCGAAGGGATTGATCTGAAAGTGGTGCTATCAGGTAACATGTTATGTTGTATCATAGTATTCTCGGTATACAAAGTTATGTGGTACGTGTATAATGATAATAGCTAGGTTAGAATTTGTTTCACTGCACGAAAATAAAAATATATTTCCAAAACACCAGTCTAATTTCATTTGTGACTGATAATTATGCCACTGCAGTCACTGCAATTTTGCAATCATGATAACGGGTCAAGTATGGTACATTTCTGTCTCAGATGTCATAGTCTTTGGGAGAAATCTCGCCTGATAATTGTTATTCTAAGAATGAAAACTGTATGCACGTTGTATTACTTCCAGCCGAACCTAGATTACTTTCCATCACTGATGGTCGGACTCCGAATCGATACAAGTATGGATCATCTGTGACCATCACATCTGGTAGAATCCACAACCTGACGTGTTCAGTCCAAGACGCTAGACCACCTGCAAAACTAGAATGGCACATTCCTGAAGAAGTGCAGGTTCGACTGGAAGATCAGCATAACGGTGTTAGTGGTGACGCTTACACCTCTCGAAGACTTGTTTCTGTAAAACCGTCTAGGAACGATGATGGAAAGATTGTCCGTTGTGTGGCCTCGCATCGGGAGCTGGATAATGAGCTTCAAATATTCATCCAATTAGATCTTCAAGGTGATTATCTTACTAATGTTAACACCCATATTCGCTCGGTATGTGTGTTCTACCTAATGGGTGAATATTCCTCCCAAATGTCAGGATTGTCTGAAATGAATGAAACATTCAACATCTCCTAAAACGATTCCCACTCTTCTATAGTGTGTACATTCTTGTAGGGAATCATAAGAACATAACTAGATCCCACCTTTACCGCTAATATACTTGTATAATATTGGCAATAGTTAATTTCTGTATCTCTCCTTTCACTAGTTGACTCCATATGAAAATTAGGGTTCTTCATTTGTATACCTACTCAGTTACCCCCAAGTGACCTACAGATTACTGCGTATGGATCCATAGCTACCAATGCAACAGAGACAAGAAGTGTCAACGTATTTGAAGATTCTGCAACATCATTTACCTGCAATAGTGTAGGATCTCGTCCAAAAGCTGTTATATCATGGATCATTGGTTCGGACGACGACCTAGGAAGCACGATATCTACGTCTACCACGAATGAGGCCGACCAACGTTTACGTGACACCAAGTCCACTCTACAGTTGATTCCAAGGAGGAGGCATCACAATAAACTCCTTCAATGTGTGGCTTGTGCTGGTATAAATCAAAGTCACACAGAAGTGAGAGTTATAGTGTTTGGTGAGTATTCGTACGTTGTATTTAATGATCTTCTTTAACTCACAAGAGCTGACCAAATGCATTATTGGACATAGTGTTACACATTTGGACATATATATATGTACCTGATGTAAAACTATATAATTCGAATAATCTTGTTAACTCATACCACGGTTTCTCAATTCTGCAACAAGATATCTCAAATGAGTGAAAATGTAGAAAGTATGTAGTGACAAACCTTCGGGACGGCTAAAGCAAATTCCTTTTAGATATCAACTGATTTGTTCATGTTGTCAGAATATTTGAGATTCATGGGTCATTGTTGTTAAAATATATCATCAGGTTTAATTTCCTGTATCGGTACATATGCTATATGCAAGTCAATAATAAAACAAATTGTGACATAAGAATGCACTTTGATTTTCAAGGACCACCGGATTCTCCCTACCTAAATGGAACGGAAGGATTGCAGGATGGAGTGTCATCAAACGTGACTTGCACATCTAACAACGGCTACCCAGCACCAGCTTTCCAATGGTACCTTGGTTCAGAGAACATCACCAAAGATTATAATGCACAGTATTCGAGGAATATAGATCATCGACTGGATGCCATAAGTGTTTTCAATTTCACACCCACGGTAGAAGACCATGGGGAACTCCTTGTCTGTCAAGTTGTTCAACCAAACGCTTTATCCATGAAGTCTTGGTGTGTCAGTGAAGTGCTTCATGTTCTTTGTAAGTCTGATATATTTAATCCTAAATCGTTCATCATGTAGATCTTATTACGAGACATCTATATTACGTTGCCTCACCGCCATAGAGACATTACTACCGTTCACATATTTGGTGTTAGCATCCTTTTTGCTTTCAGCCGGCAATTATATTTACTTTTCTATGATTATATTGAACAGGCAAGGTAAGCTTTTTGTTTTACAAACATCACCTGGCTGGATTGTCTATCCTTTTTAAAATTACTGTTTCTGTTTCAAGAACATTTATGAATTATACAGGTTTGGTTCAGATTAATACCTAAGTATACCATATACCTGTAGAAAGACCATTCTATGTTACGAAAACAGTGCTGACATGCTAGTTTTACACAATGTTGGTAACTATTAAAACGTGTATTACTTACATTAATAAGGAACACCATCTCAAATATTATTTTCCTGAGCCTCGCATTATTGTTCCCTGAACGTATTTTGTTCTTTCTAAATACAAACATGTAGATTCTCCTGCCATTGTGGACTACACTGTTCGCCGGGTTTTTAGTGGTCACCACAGCGTTGATGCAATTCTTACATGTACTTCAGATAGCAGACCCCTAGCCTCAATAACATGGTTCTTGAATGACACGGAACTCATCAACGGCACCCGCCATCAGATTCACCACAGTCATCCACAAGAAGATAACTTGGGGTCGAGTATTCTGATTATTGTAAATATATCACCCGAAGACGATGGCAACTATACATGTTTGGCTGACTCAAGGCTTGGAAGCGAGAGGGCAACAATAACCTTTTCATATTCTGGTAAATCTTTCACTATCAGACCAAGGCGCATTTATGTAAAATTGTTATCTCCTATTGTTCAGATAACACATTGCCTGGTACAGTGCTGTGCCAATTAGAATCCAAGATAACAAATGAGAACTGTATCATACTGCTACGATTGTATAACCTAGGTATTGAGATGATAACCCAGTTACAGTAACTATCGGCAAATGTTACGGTAGATTACTTTGTCGACCTTTATGACATGTTGAACAAAGTCCCAATACAAATTGATTTGGGGTTTCAGGTGGGTTGAATATTGTAAAACTGCCTGAAAATGGGTGAACGTAAAGCGTAGTGTTAGGGTTAGGATTAGGTTTAGGTAAAGGGTTTGGCCCAGGATAAAAAAAAATAGAAAAAATAGAATTCGGTTGGTGTACGAAGTGATCGGGTTGTCGCAAGAACATGTGACGTACAGTCGTCACTACGACAGTACGATATGAAATTATATCCAAATAAATTGTATTGCTTGGATACTTGTTGATTTTCGGGTAACAAATATTTTGTCTCTGTCACTGATACCATCTTTTTGAAATTTCTCCCAGGGATTCCAGATCCGCCTTATGAGTGCACCGTCGATCAAAACCAGACGACATCATCTACTCTCTTCGTTGCTTGGCAACCTGGAATCGATGATGGGTTTCAGCAAAATACCACTTTGGAGTATATTACGAGGAAAAATCATCATTAGAGGATATATTTCTATATCGCGAAATACAATATATATGTAGTTAGTATTTGTAAAGATAATTACTGTAAAAAAAGCGTTATGCCTATAAATTTAAAGATAGGCTAATGAGTACAGCTCGCCCTGACCTAAATAGCAGACTCTGTCGTTTGGATGTGGACATGGTGATACACTCATTAATAGATTATACTTTATTTATTCATTTAATCCATGGTATAATATAAATCTTTATTAGTAGTCAATGGCTGAATTATTCACATTTTCCAAAGATATTTTTTAAAATACATTAAGTACAATAATGCAAATAGTTAAATTATACAAACAGCAGATGATAATCAGGGTAGCTTGAGCACCGAGGTTTATATAATATTTAAAAAAATAGTACAATCAATATCAGTCATAAAAAATAATTCGTAATTCAATGGAGAAGAGGTATTTTCGATTGAAATTAAATGTATAAAGTATTTAAAATAACTTCAAAAGATAATAACATTCTAAGCAAAGGTTTGAGTATTACAATTTGAAAAAATATTGCACAACTATAATCCGTTTAAGTGGACAATAAACTATTTAAATTTACGCAGAGCTTGAATGGTGTTTACGATTTTTTATATTGCATTATAATTTCAGAATGTATTTTTTGTATTATAATCTAATTATTACTAAATAATTGACAACTTTTCTTTCATCGATTAAACCAATAACTAATTACGTTAAAGAAAAAGAGGTGGGATCATTGTATCGTCCTTAAAAATCAATAATCCCTCATTCAAAGAAGGTGTGGATGTTTTCCATTTTACTTCAAGTTTCCATCCACGAGCCAAATGAGGTAGAGGAGAAGACTTCTTTATTAGCACTCCGTTTCTGCAATTGGAATAGGTTTGGACATTTCGCAATCATGATAATTTGAAAATGATCGCAAGGGAAGAAGCCAGTGGTGAACGTTTGATGATAGTTTGGTCAATCCTTTGACCAGACTCAGTGTCACCTTCTCACGTCTTTCAAAGAAGGTGGGCTGTCCCAATTATTTGATTATTGTTCGTTATGGATTTTGTATTCATTTATTTATTTACAGTTTGATTTAAGCAAGTTAGCCTTTAAAGTTAAACCCCGAGGGCACTGCAAATTAAAACAAGATTTATACAAAGTTATTTACAGACTTCATTATTACAAATTGAATACATAAATAACATAAGAAAACCAAATTTAATATACAATTAAATATTATGATTACAATATTGCAAAGTGCAACTAAACATGATATGATCAAAACATTCTTCAATTGATAAATTAGTAAATTGTCCAAATGATGATTACTGCCGTTGAGAGGAGAATGGGGTAATAAGTAGGAAACTATTAAGGGTAATAAATTGAGAGAGATGAAGGTGAGATGGTTAAGAGGGAGTGGGAGAGAAAAAGAGAAAGGGGATAATAATTGAGTACGTGGGTATCAAAAGAAACATGAGTCCGCTAAAGTAGGTGTCCTAGAAGAGTGTACAAGTATGGTACAAAAGAGACGGAGGATAGGCGAGGGGTAGAAATAGAGAGAGGAAGAGAAGGAGGATGGGAAAGGGAAAGAAAAGAGAGAGAGAAAGAAAAAATGTATATATATAGTAATCATGTACGCGATAATGTCTCCGGATAGCACCAGAAACAAAAAAGTTTCTTTAAAAATATTGTATTGATGGTGCTAGTGTATGTTCGGCATGCAATTGATTCTCTTGTTTCAAACCTAAGTCCTGACACGATTGTGTACCACTCTCATTCACAATAACACCCATTTCTCGAATAGAGGCAGTGGTTTTTCATAGTCTTCAGACCGAGTATTGAGGTTTCATTAAGCGTTGGCCATTGCATTGACACATATGTAAACTTCGCTAAATCTATGAACCCGTTTTTCCATTGTAAGGCCTGACATAAATATGGTAAGTGGGTTTTTGGATGTGCTCCCAGGATCATTCTTGCGAGCCTATTGTGACGTATGACCAGTCTATCTAAGAGTCTATCTAAACAGTTTAGCTAGACAACATCACATTAGTCAATTAGCGGCATTGTGAGGGAAGTAGATAGTAACTTTAACATACCATTTTGAATTCATTGCACATCTTCTTTAACAAAAAAAATATATATTTTCTTTGATTTGTTCTTTGCCATGAAGTAAGTCTACAAAGACAACTAATTTTGTTTTTCAAAGAATATTGAGTGACCGAAACACAATTACATTTGGTAACAAAAGCACCAGATAATAAATGCTACAATGACATCAAAAGCCTATGGAAAACCTTTACAATTACTTCTATCTTAATTTTCCAATCGGAAGTGATCTTGTCACAATGTCTGAAGAGAAAGAGCGCCCTTCTTGTTTAAACATTTACAGCATGCATACTGTAATTTTAAGTCGATGGTTGGGTGAAGGTTGTGAAACTAAATCGGCGTAAGGACAACATTATTATCTTTCACTTCTAACGCAATCACCAACAATTCCCCCAAAGTATAGTATATTAGTCAATGGCATCTACTCGTTTTGTACTGTCGGCTTGCTTTTATAATCATCTTCAGTGTGTGTTATAAGGTCGTCGATTGCTGAATGATGAAGGCGATTTGTGCTGAAATTCTTCTTTTTCTCTCCGTTATTCTCTCGAAATCTAGTAAGTTTTATTTCATGTTAAATTCATAAAAGACGTTTGCCCGGGCAAATAATTAAAGATATGTAACAATGAAATGAGTTCAATTACTAGCCAATAGACGTTGCATGCATGTTTTCCAAATGTTTTTTTAACCTCATAATCCATTGATATTTTGAGTCTCTTCTTTTTATGATGGAAGTATATAGATAAGACAATTTTCCGATCACTATGATTGTTCTGATTATTGACAATATACCGGTGCCCCACTCCCTCATTGGTCCAGTACCCCTTAGGTGGGTTGGCTCACTCGACGCCACTGCACTTGCTTTATGCTATTCTCAATAACCTGGGTTTCTTTCCCCTGACTTTAGTTTAATTTCACCCATACAGGATACCATGCTTTTCAAGTGTCGATTCAAACAGGTAACTCTCTACCAGTCATCGGCGAAGATTTCACACTGGTCTGTACCTTCACGCCGCAAACCAGGAATCGACTTGTCATTTGGGAAGGGAGTGGTGGTCTTAATACGCTGGCCTCTCACGACTGTCGGGAACATCTTTCTTGTCCGTTTACTGTCGTTGACCAAAGGAAATTCAGCTTGTTAGCAGACTATTACAATGTGAATCTAACAATAAAACAACTTGAACCAAATGATAGAGATAATTACAAATGCACTGTAAGTGGTACACATGGGCCATCGAGTACAGGATCAACTAGCATGTTAGTGACGCCATTACTACCAGGTAAAAACATAGTATTCACATGCCGAAATCAATATTGGAAAATATAGCTCTTTCCACAGTCTTGTATAAACAGAGCTTAACGATAAATCCTTCTTTGTCAAACATTAAACCAAAACATTTCGGGAAGTAAAAATATCTTGATACAGGTTTAGCATATCGTTTTTTTTAAGGGAAAATCGAGGAAACTCCTATTTCGGCCAAGTTTGTTTAATATTAATTTGCCATTTTACTACTCCAAAAATATATAAATTATAGTCGGCAACAAACTAATTAATGATCACACCAAATATTGCTTGTAAATGGATCAAGTATGTGATTGTAAGTAGCAAACTTTGAAAGACTATGGTTAGTGCAATTATAGATTCAATTAAATGGGATTAGACTATCCGAGTTGAATAGTACAATTTGAAGTGAGCTTTATTCATCGTGACTGTTCCCTCTTTCGACGCCAGTTGCGCCCTATTGGATCTTTATCACGGATGAGAGATCGATCGGTTATTACCCTAACAACGCAAATATAACGGTAACTGCTGGAGAGACGTATGACTTCACATGTGAAGCAGACTTGGCAAGACCTCCTGTAGTACTGGAATGGCGTATACCAGATGAGGTAAACGTCGTTCTTCAGGATCAGTCTGATGTCGTACAAGACAACAACTATGTATCTCGGAAGGGTGCTACTATCACGCCCTCTAGGAATGATCAAGGAAAGAATCTCAGCTGCGTAGCATCACATCCACAACTACAAAATAATCTTCAACGCTCAGTTCACCTGAATGTTCAAGGTATGTAAACGTGTTAAGTAGAGAACATAATCTCGTTATTGTTTTGTGGTGCCGATGTCATCAAAGTTGAGTCCATGTCTTGTTCTTGTTACTCTTTATGAACTGCTCTACTCAAATCACAAATGTTGTTTGTTTTTTCGAGGGGGGGGGGCATAATCTCAATGAATATTCATGAATGGCTTTCAGGAGATTCATATTTTCTCTACAAGTAGAAAGTAGAAAGAAAAGTAATCTTGTTCCTTTTAACAATATCTAGCGTTTCTTATATTATTTCATGTAATGATTTTGTTTCTCTCACTCTCTTTCATTTAGTTCTACCCTCTAGCATGGTACTTTTTCAAACTGGAGATAACAAGGAACACGAATCTGTGTCAACATTCTTTAACGTTCACGAAGGTTCATCGACTTCATTCACTTGTAAAAGTATTGGATCATTACCAGCAGTTGAACTGTCATGGACTATTATTGGTGACACCAGCAGTATTCCCGGTAACTCTAACCATTCAAAGTACCCCAATGCTTTAGATGGAAGTTTGTTTGACACCGAAAGTACCATCGCAGTACATCCAGAGATAAAGCACCATGGAATGTTCATTGAATGCTCTGCGTCTATGAACGAAGTCTTTATTAATTCACTAATAGCCAAGTTGATTGTTTACGGTGAGGTTTGATTCTTTCAATATATCGTTATTAGATCTTACTTCAATGTAAATGTGTTGGACTTACTGAAAGTCTTATTCTCAACTAACAATTCAAAAGAGGTTACAGTTTTATCTATCCTAATCTACCCGATCATAACGAAACTCATCAAAGTCATTGATAATCTAACGTCACCTGGTTTGGGAGGAGGAAAAGCGAACGTCCACCCCTTAGGCACTGGGTTGCTTCCTCTCTGTACAACTAAGTAATACGTATAAGAGATTCTATATTTTACCAATGGACATGTTGACACTTAAGGTTTTACCCATAATTTTTATTTTATTTATGTGTTAAGGCTTACCAGATGATGTTAAAATATCAACCCCCGGTGATCTACACGAAGGTATAGAAACCAATATAAGCTGCAGAGCTGTTAATGGGTACCCTGCTCCGCTCATCCATTGGTACATCGGGTCTACAAATGTGACACATGATTCGTCTCTAAAGATTTCAGTTAATGCAGCTCATCGGTATGATGCTGAAAGCACCCTTACCATCATACCAAAGAAGTTTGATCATGGGAAACCTCTTCTCTGTCAGGCAGTTCAACCTACAGCTCTCTCAATGCGGGCAATGAATGATAGCGCGTTGCTGAACATATCATGTGAGTATCCGTTTTCATTTAATCTCTTGGTAAAGGCCCGGTCCCACTGCACTTATGCATGCAAAGAGGATGTAAAGCGTAAACAAATCTTGCCATCCGTTGGAAAACGCTATGCATCCGTTGTGTACTCATTGCATACGTGTTTCATACGCTCTATCCATCGAGCATCCGTCCACTGTGATTTCATCCGCGCAAAAAGTTTTGAGCTTCACAAAACTTTTAGAACGGATGAACTTCCGCCGTGTACGATGTAAATCCGCGACAAATACGAGCAACAAACGTTCTATGTCCGTTATCATCCGTTAAACGTCCGTTGTATCCTCTCTGCATCCTCTGGGCATCCTCGCAACTCACATCCGCTGCAGCTGAAAACGGAAAGAGGGAGGAAAGATAAGGTACACGGAACGGCTATACACCGTTAGTAGCACGGAAATAGAAAGGATGTGAGCGTATGCATCTCGTATATAAAGTATTCAAAGCTGTCATCCACTTCCATCCGCTTTCATCCGCTAGGCTTCCGATGAACATCCATTTAACATCCCCGCTACATACTACCCACGTCCGTTATTTTCCGTTCTGTTTTCGCAAATTTTGTTCATTTCTGGAGCGGATGAAAACGGATGGAGCCACCCGCGAAATTTTGCTCGTCCGCTGTGTCCTTTATGCATGCGTGTTGTGTCAATCGGCCAGTGGGACCGGGCCATTAGATATTATGATAGAGAATCAGGACCAGGATGCACAACAGATTTTGTTTCTACAATGTTTATCTTTTTCTTGTTATTCTGATTAAATATATTTCAATACATGAAAAATAAAAAATAAATCTCCTAAAAACGCGTACAAAATTGGTCTGTCTATGCGTTCATCAATGATTTTGAAGAGTCCTCGACAGCATTATTTTTTTCATTTTTAATTCTGCACATTTTCATTTTTATTTGTATCTAAAATCCCGGAAATGCACACATGTCCGCTGTGGGTCGCCGTTTTCCAATCGTACAACAGGATGCGTAAATGGATGACGACCAGTCTAAGTAACGGGCTATTTCAACATTTTCGTCTTTTTTAAACTACTATCATTGACAAGTCTGTTCATTCTTTTCCAGCCCCATACCATATCACAATTCTGTTAAAAACAAATTGTTCAATGCTTTTTCTATACACTAGATGGCCCAGATGTTTTCATTACTTCTCGACGGCTTACATCAAATAAAGTACGTGCTGGGTTTTTGTTTACATGTACTGCAGACGCAAATCCTTTTGCCTCTGTCTTCAATTGGTTCTGTAACGACACACCATTTTCTAACGGCACCGGTAACATATCACTCTCCGAGACTATACCCGAATATGAAACGCTGACCTCCAGCGAATTGGCGATTCGAAACCCCCTGTCCGGAGATCCTTGTGATTACAAATGCATTGCTGTTTCAAGCTATGGTTCCAGTAGTGCAGTCTTCATCTCCACGTTTTCTCGTAAGTAGCGCTGTGTTGTCATGGTATTTTTTGGTTAATTTGTGTCTTATTCAGATTCTCTTTTTGTTTTTATTATATGAATTGGTGCTTGCTTCCAAAAAAAACATCCAAATGAATGATCTAAAATCAGGGCAATGAATAAACAGTCGCTACCGAATTGTCTTAACCTTTTACCACCGATTAACCTTAAACTGCAGTGATCCCCAATTCACCTTCTTGGTTCATCGTCGACCAAAACCAAACGACATCTTCAGTTCTCTTCGTTGACTGGCAACCTGGATCCAACATCAGGCCACATTTGGATTTGATTGAACCAACTATTTACACACATGATTAAGATCAAGGATTCAATAGAGTGGCCATGCCTTCAAATCGGTGAGCCTAACCCATCTTTCATCTTTCAAGTTTAGATATTTCCATCTTTCACATATCCATGAGTTACACACTAAAACATGAGGGTACAATTGGTGTACAAATTGCATCCACCTCCGCGTATTTGGCAGAGGATGCTGCTATTGTAATAGAATTGCACTCTTACTTTTTGATGTGTAGGTTGGAGCCTAAAACCCTTATCAGTCGTAATGCAAAGGATTGTGTATGAAATATTCTCAAACTCTTCTCCCTCGTATTATACCATTCCCTGTTATTCCCCTACCTATTAAATTGTTCAAGTTCTATACAATAAAAGGCATTATTTTAAGTCTAATCGAAAGTACAGCGGTTTTGTCTTACGTTGCCTAAAGTACCAGTCAAGTAAGTTTTCGAAACTCCCTTGTTATTTGAAACTGACAGCCCACTTACATACATGTATGTTTTTAGAGAGATGAATTGCTTTCACTTTCGTTGCGCAAGAAAGAAGGTAATACGCACACCAGCCACTTTGTTGTGTCCACTCATTTTGCCATTGGAAACCATTACTGCTCATCGTTCATTTTTTTTAATTCTTCGCATAATTCTCTTCTTAACCTTCATCGTTTCTAAGACATATGAGATGAGCGTGTCTACTCGTATTCAGAACCCAGAAATCCTTCAAGTCGTTGGTGAGGATATCACCTTAGCCTGCACCTGTACCCCTCCATCGACAGATCGCGAACTGTTTTGGATTGACAGGAATAACAATATCCTAGCTACATGTCAAGGGGTGGGATGCAGAAACGAGCAGAATGTTCAACATATGTCCAAATACAGTTTGAGGGCAGATTCTTCCAACGGAAATCTAACGGTTAGGGATTTAACAGTGGATGACAGCGGCAGATATCAATGCTCAGTTTTCACATCTTCTGATGCATTTACTAGTGAAATTGTACTGCAGGTACTGTTACCAGGTAATCTAATCTAACATTAATCTGGATAGCTTTAGCTACTCCTGATGTGTGCGAAATTTCAAAATAATTATGATTGATTACTCATTAAAAATCAATACAACAATTGAACTTTTGAATACAACAGTCATGTCATGTGTATTGTCATTGATAATTACTACTAAGATATATTCGTGACTGAAATAATCCAAAATATAGTATGTTACCAACAATATTGATATTGCGGTATGTTTATTTTGTTTATGTACAGAACGGTCCTGGAATCTGGCGGACACTCAAGTTGACAAGATATATACTCCAGTTGTAACTTAATGTATACATGTACATTTTGCTTAACTTCCAGCGACGCCAAGACTGCTGTCTATCATCGACGATCGGTCTGAGGGTGGATACGTGAATGGAGCATCAGTGAGCATCACATCTGGGCGAACCCACAACCTAACATGTTCAGTCCAAGACGCTATACCACCTGCAAAACTGGAGTGGCACTTTCCCGAAGAAGTGCATATTCGACTGGACGATCAGTATAACGATGTTAATGGTGACGCTTACTCCTCTCAAAGAGTTGTTGCTGTAACTCCGTCCAGAGACGATGATGGAAAGATTGTCCGTTGTGTGGCCTCGCATCAGGAGCTGGATAGTGGGCTTGAATTGTTCCTCCGCCTAGATGTCCAAGGTGATTATCTTACTAATGATATCATACCATGAATGCTCAGTGGTGTGTGTCCTAGACTAGTGATAATGCATCTAAATTTTAGGATCGTCAGAAATGGATAATACATTCAACATCTCCTAGAACACTTCATACTCTTTTGTATTTTGTAAATTATTCTAGGCAATCACAAAAACGACACTGGAACCCATGATGCCTTCACCGCTTACATACTTGTATCATATTGCTAACAATACGTTTACAATTATGGCTCTTCATTTTCCTCCCCACTCAGTACCGCCAGGTGACCTCCTGCTTACCACTTATGGATCCATAGCTACCAATGCAAAAGATTCAAGAAGTGTCAATGTCTTCGAATACTCGGCAACATCATTCACCTGCAAGGGTGTAGGATCTCGACCTACATCTCTGATATCATGGGTCATTGGTTCGGACCACGATCTAGGTAGCACGACTTCTATGTCTACCATAAATGAGGCCGACCAGGGTTTACGTGACACCACTTCCACTCTACAGCTGATTCCAAAGAGAAGGCATCATAATAAGCTTCTCCGATGTTCGGCCTATGCTGGTATGAACCAACGTCAAACAGAAGTGAGGGTAATCGTCAATGGTAAGTACTTGTAAGCGGTATAAACTATACATCATGTTTTCGTATTCACAGCAGAATACCAAATGCGGTCTGGGACATACTGTAACACATTTAGACATTGATATATCGGATGTGATTATTTACATTTTGAATAACTGTGAGTATTCATACCATGCCTTGTCTTTTCTAAAGCAAAATATTTGAGAAAAAAAATCAAATGTTGGAAAGTCTGTAGTGACAAACTTTTGTGATAGCTCAAGGATGTTCCTAAATAGAAATCAACACATTTTATTCATTGTGTCAGAATATGAGTTATATGTGATACATAGATCGTTGTTGCAAATAATATAATAAATACACTTTGATTGTTAAGGACCACCGGATCCTCCCTACCTAAATGGAACGGAAGGGTTGCAGGATGGAGTGTCATCAAATGCGACCTGCACATCGAACAACGGCTACCCAGCACCAACCTTCCAGTGGTATCTTGGATCAAAGAACATCACCAAAGATTCTAATACAGAGTCTTCGAGGAATAAAAATCATCGACTGGACGCTATAAGTTTGTATAAGTTTACACCCACGGTAGACGACCATGGTGAACTTCTTGTCTGTCAAGTTTTTCAATCAAATAATGCATCAATGAAGTCTTGGAGTGCCAGTGAGATCCTTCATGTTCTTTGTAAGTCTGATCTATTAAAGCCTAACCCGCTCATCATGTAGTTCTTACGAGGCAGGTACATTACGTTGCCTCGCTGCTAAAAAAAAAAGGACATTAAAACCATTTTACAAACATCAACTGGTTTGAATCTTTTTCCTGTTACTAATAACAATTTGTGTCACATTTCTAACTCTGTAATTCTTAAATGAAATATCAGCCGTATTTCAGATCAATGCCAAAGGATACCATCATCCAGGATAAATAAATAGTTGCATGTTACGATCACGTTAGCCTTACAATATGTTGGTAACGATTACAATTTGTATTCACTTGTGCTAATCAGAAATACCAGCACAAATTATATATTCCTGAGCATTGCTTTATTGTTTCCCAAACCCATTTACTTTTTTTCTGAATACATTATTGCAGATTCTCCGGTCATTGTGAACTACTCTGTTCGTCGGGTTTCCATTGATGACCAGAGCGTTGATGCCATTCTTACATGTATATCAGATAGCAGACCCCTATCCTCAATAAGATGGTTTTCGAATAGCAGGGAACTCAACAACAGCATTCGCACCCAATTTCACCACATTCTTCTCCATGAAAGTACCTTGAGGTCGAGCATTTTGGTTATTTCTAATATATCGACAGAAGACGATGGCAACTACACATGTTTGGCTGAGACAAGGCTTGGGAACGACAGCGCAACTATGACCTTTTCATATTCCGGTAAATCTTTCACCATCAGACCATGGTGCATGCATGTCATATAGTTGAGAAGACACATTGCCTGGTACATAGCTGTGCAATTGATAATACCAGATGACAAATGAGAACAGTATGATACTGTAACGATTGTAAAACCTAGAAAATGAGCTTACAACCCAGTTACAGTAACTTTGGAGTAAATGTTTTAAAAGAAATTACGGTAGATCACTGTGTCGACTTTTAGGAATGGTTGATGGTTAAAGGGCTCATTTTACGTACGGTAACGTTTCGCTGAAAATTTATTTGGGTTTTACGTCGCCAAGGATACATTGTAAAGGTAACGGCTGAAAGTTGGGTTAACGTTAGGTGTAGGATTAGAATGAGGATTACGTTTCGCCCAGGTTTGAACTTTAGAGTTCAGTTGGTGTACGAAGTATTCGGGTTGTCGCCAGAACCATGTGGCGTACATCCGTTACTACGACACTACGAAATAAGATTCTACCAATATAAATTGTGTTGATTTGATTCTTGCTGATTTCGGGGTAACAAAACTTGTTAAGAGATTATCCCTTAGTACATGAAACTGTCAGCATCTTTTCGAATTTTACCCAGGGATTCCAGATCCGCCTTATGAGTTCACCGTCGATCAAAACCAGACGACATCATCTACTCTCTTCGTTGCTTGGCAACCTGTAATCGATGATGGGTTTCAGCCAAAGATCACACTGGAGTTTATTACCAGGAACAATCATCATTAGGCTAAAGGATAGTTTTCAATATCGCAAAGGTATATATTTATGTATATAGTCTTTAAAAAAAGATTATTTGAAAACAGATTTATGCCTATACATTGAAAGATAAACTAATAAATACAGCTCATCCTGAACTACATAGCACACTCTCTCGTTTGGATGTGTACATGGTGATACACTTATTAATAGGTTGTACCTTCTTTAATAAAGTGTCACAAATAAGGTAGCAAAATATGCTCATCTGACCATAATGTATTGCCCAATACCCCTGAACTTCCGGGCCTTCGCCCCCTGGACCCCACGCCAATTCATTGTATATAATACAAAAAGGGATTAGAAGTCAATGGCTTTTAAGTAAATGTATACAAGCACTAGCAGATAATCACGAAAGTTTGACCACTGTGGTTCAAAAAATCCAAAACAAAAACAAAATCAGAACAAAAAAGTATCATAAGTCATACATAATAATTTGAACTTCAATGGAGAAAAATAATTGTATTTGTAATCAAAGTTCGAAATGTTTAGAATAATTTCTAAAGGAAATATAATTCTAAACAAAAGTTTGATAATTGAAATCTCAACAAGAATTTGAAAATTAAAAGCCGTGAAAGTGGTCAAGAAAACTTAAATTTCTGTAGGGCTTGAATGGTGTGGAAGATTGTATTACCATTTTACTTGGATTCACGAGCCAATTAAGGTTTGGAAAGCACTTTGTTTTTTCAACAACAAAGAAGTAGTTTGGACATTTCGCAATAATAATAATAATAATATTTAATTTGTATATAGCGCTTAATACAAATGTCTCTAAGCGCTTTACAAATATACTATTACCCCGGTCATTGTGCACAATCTCCACTCCCTGAAGAGGCCTGGGGTAAACGTTTGATGATAACCATGCTCTGACCAGACCCAATGCCAGTTTCTCCCGTCCTTTATTGAGGGTGGGCAGTCCCAATGTTTCGATTACTTGAAATGTTATTCATTAATTTATTTACAGCTTTACTCAAGCAGGTTAGCCTCTTCAGTTAACAAACAGCTACTCCTGAGGGCTCTGCAAAATAAAAACACAATTTTCTTTTCTTGTTTTTCTTGAAACCGCTGGTTTGTACACATTTTTTTTTGACTTGTTTTTTAATTACAGTTCGATCAATTTATTTTATTTACTGGGTGTAAGACACAAATATGTTTATATAAATGAAATTTATACCAGGAAGCATTATATTTAATATAAAAAACAGAGTTATAAAATATATTTAGAGACTAAATTAATACAAATTGAATACATAAATAAAATTAAACATAAGAAACAAAGATAAATCCAATTACGAAGAAATATTAAGAATACACTTTACAAAGTCAAAGTGTAACTAAACATATTGTATGATAAAAAAATCCAATTTATAAATTAACAATTTTTTAAAATAATGATTACCACTGTTGGGATAAATAGGATAATATTTGGAGGGGATATATTGAGGTAGATTAAAGAAAGATGGTAAAGAGGAAGTGGGAGAGAAAGAGAGAACGAGAGGGGTGAACAATTGAATACGAGGGTATTACAGGAGACATGAGTCCGGTAAAATGGATGTCCTAGAAGAGTGTACAAGTAGGGTTCAGAAGACATGAGAGAGAGAGGCACAAAACGGAGGGGAAGAGAAAGAGAGAAAAAAGAGAGATCCTTTATACCTGTACATGAATATATATAACAAACCTTTGTGCGGTACTGTCTCCTGATCTTCTGAATATTGGATGACTGAAACATGATTAGCTTTAGTATCATATGCACCATTATATTAATTGCTAGAATTTCATCAGAGGTTTTTTCACAATGTCTGCAGAGCAAACAGCGCCCTTCTTGTTTAAAAATGTACAGCATGCATACTGTTACTTCAAATCGATGGTTTGGTGAAGTTTGTGAAACTGAAGTTGTGTCAGAAGGACAAAATAATATTTGTTTCACTTCTAACGCTATAAATAACTAATGATTCCTCTTAAGTATGGGCTAGTCGTTCGTAAGCATTTACTCGTTTCGTACAGTCTGCTTGCATTCATACTCATCGATAGTGTGTGTTATACGGTGTGTTATAAGCTCGTCAAATAGAATTTCAAATGGCAAGATTCGATTACTGTTTATTGATGGCGATATGTGCTGAAGTTCTTCTTTTTCTCGCAGTTATTATCTCTAGATGTGGTAAGTCTTATTTCATGCTAACGTCACAAGTGTCGCTAGTTTTCATCAAGGCGGAGAATTAGGGAGGTGTAACGCTGTAATAAATTCAATGTATTAACAAATCGTCGTTGCATTTACATTTTCAAAATGATGGCTATCTTATAAACCTTTTAGTAAAGCTAAACTATCAAATGAATTGTACGGAATGAGATCCTTGTTGTAAACCCCATTTATTAGTAGATATTGCTTTCCTTTGCAAACACGTATTAGAAACTATTCTCGCAAGTTTATAAATGATATACTGATAAAATTGGGCCATTGTCTTTCATCGTCAATGTGTTTAGCAAAGTATGTATTTAATCGGTGGCGTAGCTAAAGGAGGTGGCACAGGAGGGCATGCTCCCCTCCATCATGTGGTGGAAAAAAAATCAAAAGAGAACAGGAGAGAAGGAAAATGTGAAAAGAAGAAAGGCAAAAGGAGGAGAAAAGAAGACAACCAGAGCATCCCCCGTACCCTCCTCGTAATCAGAAAATCGCATTTTATTTTCTGAATACAACCGACGTTCCCCCACCCGCTCCTCCTCCATCGTTCCACTGCCCATTCAGTCGGTGGACTTGAGCTACTTTACTGTATTTGGCGCACGTTATAGCAATATAGAGGCACATTTCCTTTTTAGTATATGTTTCATTTAACCCATGCAGGAAGCCATGCATTTGAAGTATCTATTCTGACATCCAACTCTCTTCCAGTCATTGGCGAGGATTTCACAATGGTCTGTACTTTCACGCCGAAAATTAGATATCGGCGGCTAGTTTGGGCCAAGAGTAACACCATCGTGGTAGCCTCTCACCTCTGTGATCCGCAATTGCCTTGTGTATTTTCCAATGGTCCTTACCCATTGAAATTCAACCTGTTGGCAGACATAAGCAGTGGAAATTTGACAATTAAAAAGCTTGACAGAAATGATAGCGACAATTACAAGTGCACAGTAAGCAATACACAAGGGGAAGAGAATCCAGGCTCAACTAGCATGCAAGTGACACCATTGCCACCAGGTATGTTATTCACTATACTTAATTCCTTACTTAATGCAAGAAGATCAAGGATAACTTAAGGCCAATTCATGACAAATCTAAGTCGAATCTTTCTTATCCCTCTTGTTTTAGGCCATCACTACATGAACATTTAAGACAAATGCCAGTCTCACGTTTTTACATACTAGTAAATGGGCAAATAATAAACTTGATACATCCCTATCAAATTAATTTTATTAGCGTCCTGATAATGCCGTCAACATTTCAGTTTGCAGAATATTGAGGGTTTGCTAAATGCTACCGTTGAGATATGGGAATATAAAATATTAAATGACAATGGTCTCTAAAATCATATTCGGCAACAACATTAATAAGTTGATAATTTAAATAAAGAATCAAAACATTGCATTGATAAAAGGTACTATGTAAATCATACGTGATGCTTCAATGCCTAATTTTGAATTCATACATTTTGAAAGGCTGAGTATATTGTAATTTGATTAAATTAGTGAATCCATCACAAGGAAGTAGACTATCAAAGACGATTCCTTCTTTTATTGCCAGCTCCGCCCTATTGGCTCGGGATTTCTGATGTGGGATCCAGCCGATATTACCCTATCAACGCCAATTTAACAGTAACTGTAGGTGAGCTGCATGATATCACTTGTACAGCAGGCAGTGCAAGGCCACCTGCAGTACTGGAATGGCGTATACCAGATGATGTAACCGTTGTTCTTCTGGATCAGTCTAATGTTATACAAGGCAACAGGTATGTCTCTAGGAAGACTGCCATAATCACGCCCTCTACGAATAACCAAGGAAAGAGTCTCCGCTGTGTGGCATCGCATCCACAACTACACAACAATCTTCAACGCTCAGTTCAATTGAAGGTTCACGGTAAGTAAACGTATTAAGTAGGGAGCATGTCTTCTTCTTCTTCTAACTGTATGTATATTGGCTCCATTCAGATCGCAAAATTATAGCAGTATCGAGGATAATCTATTTGAATATTTACGAAAGTTTATTCAGGAGATTCATATTTTCTCTAGAAGTATTTATTTTCTATCCATATATTCAAACGTGTAGAGAAAAGATTTATCTTTCATTGAAATGATATTTAGCGTTACTCTTATGGTTTTGTAAATGCTTTTTTTAAATTTATTTTTTACTTCATTCTCTTTCATGAAGTTTCACCCTCTAGCATGTTGCTTTTTTCATCTGGAGAAAGCGAAGAATACGGACAAGATTCAACAATCATTTATACCCAAGAAGATGCATGGACTGCAATCACTTGTAAAACTATTGGATCACTACCAGAAGCTGAGCTATCATGGAGACTTAAATACGACAAAGGTCTTCCCAGTAACATTACTCATTCGAAGTATCGCAGTGCTTTAGATGGAAGTTTGTTTGACACCGAAAGTACCATCAAGATACATCCAGAAAGGAAACATCACGGAATGTTCATTTGGTGCTATGCATCTCTAGGAGACTTTTTTGATCAACGGTTGGCTAGATTGATGATTTATGGTGAGTTTCAGTTCTTCAATATGCCGTTAGTCGACCTTGCTTGAACTTGATTGGAATTGTTTTGTACTGAAAGACCCATTCATCACTCATCATTAAAAAGAAGTTAATGTAATATTTATCAATATCTACCCAAATAAACGAAAATTGAATTATAGTTCATAAATTGGCGTGTCCTTGGACTAGGAGGGGAAGAATGGATGTTTGCGACCATGACCATCGTGCCTCTTCTCCTCGGTGTATAACTAAATATTCCATCTAAGAGTTTCTATATTTTACCAAAGAACTATCTGACTCATTAAAGCTTTACTCATACCATATATTTTTTCTACGTTAAGGCCCACCAGATGATGTTAACATTAATACACCCGAGGTTCTACACGACGGCATAGAAACTAACGTAAGCTGTAGAGCTGTTACTGGATACCCTGCTCCGCTCATCCATTGGTACATCGGATCAACAAATGTGACGCATGATTCGTATATTCGGACTTCAATGAATGGAGCTGATCGGTATGATGCTGAAAGCACCCTTACCCTCATACCAAAGAGGATTGATAATGGGAAACCCCTTCTTTGCCAGGCAGTTCAACCTACAACACCATCTATGCAGGAAGCTCAACCTACTACACCCTCAGTTTGGTCAGTGAATGATAGCATGGTTCTGAACATATCATGTGAGTATTCATTTTCAGTAAAACTTTTGGTTAGGACAACACCATAAAGAATCTCCTAAGACTGCGTCAGATATTGGTCTGTCCAAGCGTTCACGAACTATTCTCAAGAGTCTTCGTCTGATTTTCCTTATGTTTTCTTTATTTCTACCTGTATGTAAACGTCATGAAATGCTTTACCCGTCCCCTGTGGGTAGCTTTTTACCATCTGACACAAAATGCATATATACAACGACAAGTCAAAGTAAAAGACTATAATATAATTTCTCTCCTTTTTTCCTGCAAGCATTGACAAGTCTTCTTTTAGTCCCATCCCATCAACCTGAATTTACCTCCCCAGTCCTATCTCCATCCTTTCCTGTCGTTCTTTTTACTATCACCTCCTCTCAAATTTTATTTCCACCTTTTTCCTTTGATCTAGATGATCCAGTTGTGTCCGTTTCTTCTCGACGGCTATCATCAAATGAAGTAAGTAATGAGTTCGTGTTGACATGTACCTCAGACGCCAATCCTCCTGCTTTTATCTTCGAATGGCTCTGTAACGGCACACAGTTGTCTAACTACTACCGTAACATAACATTCTCCAGGACTATACACGAATGTGAAACACTGTCTTCCATTGAAGTGGTGATTCGAAACCCCCCGTCCGAAGATCCATGTGATTACATCTGCGTAGTTGTGTCAAGATACGGTTCCGGTAGTGCAGCCTTTAACTACACGTGTTCTCGTAAGTAGAACTTTATTTCTTATGTTTATTTAGTTTCATTTGTGTCTTGTCCATCTGATAATCTATGTTCATTGAATTACATGCTCCTTGATTCCAATTAAAAACATTAAACTTATATTAAAAAAAACGCATTCTATTAATCATTATTGATACAAGTTAATGAACTGAAGAAACCAGACCCTTCGATTTTGTTTTATTTACGCTTTACCACTGATAAACTTTTAAATGCAGTTGTTCCCGATTCACCTTCTTTGCTTATCGTCGACCAAAACCAAACGACATCTTCAACTCTCTTCGTTGTCTTGCAAACTTGATTCAACATCAGATTACGACATGATCTGCATTATTAAAGGTTCAAAGTAAAATACTACAAAATGTCAATGGTTGACTGATAATATATTTTAATGTTATACTGTCTAAGGTGCCATTTAGAGCAAGTTTGCGAAACCCACTTTTCATTTACAATGGAACATTCCACTAATGTCCTTCAGATAGATAAATTGCTTTCACTTTCGTAGCGCAACAGATAATTTAATTAGCGTGTCAGCCACCTTTCTTTGTGCCCTCTCATTCTGCCATTGAAAAACTATATTGCTTCCTCCTCACTTTTTATCTGCAAATAATATGGTAAGTTGCCCGTTAGTTCTTGACATAAACGGCCAAGGTTTGAATACACAGAAAGAGACAATCTATTAATTAAAATATGAATTATTGTCTTCGAATATTTTTCTTTTGGCCTTTACCACTTCTAAAACGTATGCAAAGAATGTGTCTACTCGTATTTAGAACCCACACGTCCTCCCAGTAGTTGGAGAGAATATCACACTTCTTCTTCTTTTTCCGGTTAAGTACAGACTGCCTGCATTTACACGCCACTAACCACGTCTCGGATACTGTCTTTGCAGGACGAGAACGGCAATATACTGGCTATCGATAGATGTCAAGGAGTTGGATGCAGAAACAAGGAAATGTTCCAGATATATCCAAGTACAGTTTAAGGGCAGATTATTAGAGTGGAAATCTAACTATTACGGATTTAACAGTGGCATCACAATAAACTTCTTTGATGTGTGGGCTTTGCTGGTATAAATCAAAGTCAAACAGAAGTGAGGCTTATAGTGTTTTTCTTGAGTATTCGTACGTTGTATTAATAATATCTCACCATGATTTTTCAATTCTGCAACAAGATATCTCAACAGAGTAAAAATGTAGAAAATAAGCAGTGACAAACCTTCGGGACAGCTAAATAAAATTCCTATAGATATCAACAGATGTTTTCTGTTGTCAGAATATATCGTCGGCCTTATGCCAAAATGGCCTTAACCCGATTTGGGGGGTTATTGAGTTATTAACATCACCTTGTAGATTTCAACATTCTCTTTAAAATGATGTGCTTCACTTGTTGAAATTCGATATATTTATGAAGATAATTATGAATTTCAAAAGGGCCTTAACGCGTATCTCATTTTTTTCCTTCCGCCAAAAGGGTCTTAACCTACACGGCAATTTTTTGTTTATTATCAATGACAGATTATTTCGTAATTTCCATTTAATTCAATAAATATCAGTAGAAACACCATTAAAAACATGATTAGTCTACAATAGACACAATGTACTTAAAATAATCACTGAAAGTATATGTCATGAATTTAGATCATGAAATCTGAGTGAGATTTAAATTAGGTGTGGATGCATGAAATGCGACCGACTCGTTGAAATACGCAGATGTCAACGTATGGGACTGTGATGAAAATAAACAACGAAAAAGGTGTCCTAATTGTACGATCTCTAAAAAAATAACTTTACCGAAAGCTGCATTATATTAATAAAAATATTCAGATATCAAAAATACTTTTTCTAACATTTTAATTAATCAGTTTTATCAGTTTTCGTGATCCAGTAGCCGTAGGAGGGGCTTTCTGGCAAACCAAAGGTGTTGCGAAACAAGAAAATTTCTTTATGCCAGAAGGGCGCTAACTATGCGCGCGTACGATAACGGCAGGTTAAGGCCCTTTTGGCATAATGCCGAGTAGGTTACGGCCCTTCTGGCATAAATACGCTACATTCAAGCCTTATGCCAAAAAGGCCCTAACATGTTTTTTGCACAAAGCATGTCAAATTCTGAATATTTTATAACACATTTAACACATATTTTTATGTAAAACTTAATAACTTAACACATTCATCCAAATTGGCTTCAAAAACAACAAAAAACGACCACAAACTTTTGATTATTAGAGAGGCCAAAACTTTAAACGCGATTATCTCGGAATGGCCAAAAGCAGTTAAGGCCCTTTTGGCATAAGGCCGACGATATGTTGTATGAGATTCATAGGTTATTGTTGCTTACAATGTATCATCAGGCTCAAGTTTCTGTATCGGTACATATGTTATATGCAAGTCAAGGGGGCTTATAATAAAAACAAATTATGACATAAGAAATGCACTTTGATTTTCAAGGACCGCCGGATCCTCCCTACCTAAGTGGAACGGAAGGATTGCAGGATGGAGTGTCATCAAACGTGACCTGCACATCGAAGAATGGCTACCCAGCACCAGATTTCCAATGGTACCTTGGATCAAAGAACATCACCGAAGATTATAATGCACAGTATTCGAGGAATATAGATAATAATAATAATAATAATAATATTTAATTGTTATATAGCGCTTAATACAAATGTCTCTAATGCTATGGTCACATTACCTAAAAGTAGCCTACTCGGTGGCCGAGCGGCGATCTTTTAGCCAATTTTGCCCGGCCATGGAGCGGCGGCCGCCCAGGCACCGCTTGTTTTTTGGGCATCGCTCGGTCGATGCTGAAGTTTTAGCGCGGAGTTTAAATTCGCGCAGCGCCTGCTCACTTTCACTCGCCGCCCAAACTACGCTCGGTGATTGGTCGGTCGCCGCCCGGGCGTTCACTGTCGAGCGATTTAGGTCAAAAATCGAAGCCGCTAGGTCACGAGCTGTCGAGCAGTCGCCGCCCGGTCGCCGCTGGGAGGTCAGTCGGTCACTGGGCGGCGAGTCCAAAATCGGTCGGCAGCCTTTGACCTATAGCGGCTTCGATTTTTGACCTAAATCGCTTGGCGGCGAACGCTCGATTAGTTCGGTGCCCGGGCGGCGAACGGCCGGGCACCGAGCGTTTTTTTGGAGCCCCCCGATCACTGGCCGGCCGCCGTGCAATATCTTTAAGATCAGCCGGCGGCCGGTGGGAGACTGATCGGAAATCGGTGGGTCATCGGTCGGTCACTGCCGGGACACCGCGCGGAAAAGCTTCGCGATTTCGCCCACCTTTGACCTAAAATCGACCGGCGACCGACGGGAAATCGACAGGGCTTCGCCCAGGCATCGCTTGGACTCTACAGCCTGCTCGACTTCTCCAAAAATCGCTGGGCGATGCCTAAATTCCAGCGGCGACCGAGCGGGCTACTAATCGGTCGGTCGCCGCTCTGATTTGTGACCATAGCTTAAGCGCTTTACAAATATACTATTACCCCGGTCATTGTATTCAGTGCTTGCCCGCACACAATGTGTGCACAATCTCCACTCCCTGGGGAGCATTCCAGCCAGGCGTTACATCAACTGGATGCAATAAGTGTTTTCAATTTCACACTCACGGTAGACGACCAAAGTGAACTCCTTGCCTGTTTTATCCATGAAGTCTTGTAGTGTCAGTGAGGTGCTTCATGTTCTTTGTAAGTCTGATATATTTAATCCTAAATCATTCATCATGTAGATCTTATTACCAGACAGGTATATTACGTTGCCTCACCGCCATAGAGACATTATTACCGTTCACATATTTGGTGTTAGAATCCTGTTTGCTGTGAGCCTGCGATTATATTTACTTGTCTATAATTATATATAAAAAGGGAAGGTAAACTTTTTGTTTTACAAACATCACCTGGCTTGATTGTATATTCTTTTACGAATTACTGTTTGTGTTTATTTCAACATTTTGTTAGTCATGGTACCCTCTAAAGAAATGACAGTTTCTTCCAAATCCCAAAGTCTTCACAGACTATTTATTTGCATGACTCTCATAGACTAGCACTCGTCAAGTGCTATGTACACACGTATGGGCACATTTAAGAATAAAAAAGGAGAATAAATAATACAAACTGGTAAAAAGTTAGTTTTTTTATCAATACACTAGAAACGATTTAAAGTACTGTATGCGGGCACCTTGCCGCCGAATGTACATACATAAAAAGTGATGTATTCCGTCATGACCTTGATACACGAATATGAGGATATTCGGGCTTCTCTTTGCCTTTATTTATCATATGTTTAAACGTAATGGCCCGAATTCACAAATGAGGTTTGTGGACAAACCAGGTTTGATCAGACCTAGGTTTGTACAAACCTACTCAAACCAGGTTTGTCGACAAACCTCCTTTGTGAATTCGGGCCAATAGGTGTGGTGACAATGTAAATCTCGAAATAAAAGATATAATTTATATTCGGGCGCCTTGCTGTCAAAATATTGTCAGGGGCGAGGAAGGAAGACACTTTAATATATTAAATGTTTTATTTTCTCATGTTATTACATAACCCGTTTCTAAGATCAAATCCAAGACTCCTGTCAACAAGCCCGCAGCCAACACCACCCCTGAAGAGGACCAACCCGCAGCTACGCCACCGAAGCAAACTGTTGTTCTTTCCTATATCGGTCAAGCCTCTCACAAGATTCAACGTATCCTTCAAGCCTCTCACAAGATTCAACGTATCCTTCAAGCAGCAGACATCCAAGTTCGACACAGTTCCTCCAACAAACTCCATTCGATACTCCACTCCCACAAAGACAAGCATCCAAACCACAAGAAAGCTGGAGTCTACAAAATACCATGCGAATGTGGAAAAGTCTACATTAGTGAAACGGGGAGAAATCTGGAAACAAGACTCTAGGAGCACAGAACCAGCTTCAGACTCAGCGATTGGGATAAGTCCGCCATCGTCAAACACGCCCAGCAACACGAACACACCATCGAATGGAACAACAGTCAACTCATCTCCATAATGAAGCACTGGCATACACGCCGAATCCGATAAGTCATCGAAATTCACCGCCACAACACCGTGCCCCAAGATTCAGGATTATACATCAACGACATCTGGAAACCCCTCATCAACAAGTACCCTGTCACTCCTCCTCCACCACCGCTTCCACGACCGCCCTCACCACCCCAACAGACACCCGTACATCAACCACCGCCACCCGCCGAACCCTCAAAGCGGCCGCCAGCCTCACAGCTACAATGCACAGCAGACGACAACAGACTACAACGCCGCCTACGTCGGGGACACACACAGCGTCCCGCCGACAACACACCCCACTCATGGATTGGAAACTCTCCTAAGTCCGCAACCCGGAGACTCCAGTCCTGAAGGACAGTCAGACGAACGAGCCGACCATCCATGTCCATCCCCCGATGACTCAAGCCCACACGGTCACCTATTTCCCCCGACGTCCGCACCCCGGTGACTTAAGGTCACGCACGCCAGCTATTCTCCACTCCTGACGACGAATATTCAACTTGTTCGAAACGTCGAGCCACTCATCCTCTCCAAGCGGTATAGTTCTCCTTATAACTATAAGCTAAGAAAGATAACAAACAGTCCTTTTCAGGACTACACACCCCCCCCCCCAAAAAAAAAAAGATTACCGAGTCAGAGTCCTTTCCAGGACTCTTCAACCCTCTCTCTCTCTCTCTCACATGGTGCACCCGCAAGCCTACTGTATAACTCGTTTCTGTTTTGTTTTTCTAACATTCTCTTGCGGCACCCCGGTTGAAAAACGCTGCGCTGGAGTTACAAAACCAAATGAGATGAATTACCAGAGAGCGGATATTTATTTTCTTTTGACATTGCACCGTATATATAACTTGAGGACAATTTCTATTTCGAAATAAGTTAACGTATATATTTCAGCATGACATCATAAATATATAGATAACGAGGAAAAACTTAAGTTTAGATCATGGATGAGGGCCCATTATACATACAAAGACAAATACACGATCAGCTGATTAAAAAAGTTACAGAGGATGCATAAATGAAATCTTACATCCTAATTTCTTTGTTGTGTCATTGTTTTGTGAGAGAGGCTGTAACGCGTACTCATCTGCACGCAATGGATTGTTAAATTTCTAAGAAATGTAATTTCTGTTCTTTACTCGGTAGCAAAACTACGGGGGAATTGGGCAACCTCCACCCCCCCCCCCCCATCGAATTCGATAATTTAAAAAGACTGAAATGAACTTCCTAAATAACAAAGAAAATGAAAGTTTATGTAACTTTCTGTAAATAACAATTTGGTGAGAAGCATACGTCACAGTGTTGCAAATTCCTCTGGGTGATTGTCGTTGGGCGTAGTTGTCCTCGGTGGGTAATTGTCCTCGGGGGGTAATTGTTCTCGGGAGTAATTGTCCTCGGGGGGGGGGTAATCGTCCTTGAGGGTTAGTTGTCCTCGGGGGGTAATTCTCCGGGCGTTAATTTTCCGGGGGTAATTGTCCTCGGGGGTTAATTTTCCGGGGTTAATTTTCCGGGGGTAATTGTCCTTCGGGGTAATTTTCCTGGTGGGTAATTGTACTTTGTGGGTAATTGTCCTCGGGTGGTAATTCTCCGGTGGGTAATTTTACGGGGGCTAATTTTCCTTCGGGGGTAGTTTTCCGGGGGGTAATTTTCCGGGGGGGGGGGTGATTGCCCAGGGGCTAATTGTCCTAGAACCTCACAAATGAGGTATCAAAATATGCTAATCTGACCGTTGCTTCCGGCGCGCCTGCCTGGGGGCCCTGCACAATAGAAACAGATTTATAAAAGCTGTATACAGACTTGACTATTACAAATTGAATACATAAATATCATAAGAAACAAAAATATGAAATATCCGAATAACTATTATTACAACAATATTGAAATTGCAACTAAATATATGGTATGATGAAAATATTCAATTGATAAATTAGTAAATTGTCCAAATACTGATTACTGCCGATGAGAGGAAAATGAGGTAACAAATAGGAACTATTAAGGGTGATAAATTGAGGGAGATTAAAGAAAGATGGTAAAAGGGAGCGGGAGAGAAAGAGAGACAAAATAGAGAGAGAGAGCGGATAAGGAGAAGAATTGAGTACGTGGGTATTAAAGGTAAAGCCCAGTTTCGGAAACGCCCCCTTCTCGAAAAATGAAATGGAAACTCTTATTACCAATCATGTGAAAGAATATTTTTAGACTAATACGTGACGATACAAATTTTGCAGGGAAACCGCCTACTAATTGATATATTTGGTAAATTATTATTTCTATCTGGACGGGATAGATTTCGCGCACGTGTCGCGTAGTCACGTATACACCTTTCTGTGTACAGTGTTTATAACTTTACTAAGACTGGGCCAAATTTCTTATCATTTTGATGATTCCAGAACGGTACCAAAATGGAACAAGTAGAGAAGTATATCTACTTAGGGCAATGCTTCTCTCTACAAGACAAAAATCAAGATAACGAAATAAGAAGAAGAATCAAAGCTGGATGGCAAGCCTTCGGTAGAAACAGCACTATCATGAAAGGCAAACTTCTATTATGCCTGAAGAAGAAAGTATATAACCAGTGCATCATCCCAGCAATCTCATACGCTGCAGAAACATGGACACTAACATCAAAAATGGAAAGAAAGCTAGCATCATCTCAACACAACATTAACAAAAATATTCTAAGCATCACATACAAAGACAGAAAAAACGAACTAATGGATCAGGGAGCAGACAAAAATCCAAGACATCCTTGAAACAGTGAAAAGAACGAAATGGAATTGGACGGGCCACATCAGCCGTAGGAATGATAATCGCTGGAGTTCAGCAATCACTCACTGGACACCATATGAGGGAAAACGAAACAGGGAACGCCAAAGAAAAAGGTGGATAGATGAGCTGCAACAGTATAGGGAAAGATTAACTGGCACCAATAGGCGCTGAACAGAGGCATTTGGAGACAGCATGCTGAGGCCTTCATCCTGCAGTGGATCGATAATGGCTGAAAAAGTAAAAAGTAAGATTCCACAACTTTGCAGTTCACACAAATACTTATATGCTAGATGATCAGCCTTTTCTGATCGATTCCACAACGTTTCTTTCACAATGCAATCGCATGACCAGAACTGGTATTTACCTTTAAAAGAGACATGAGTCCGCTAAAGTAGGTGTCCTAGAAGAGTTTACAAGTGGGGTTCAAAAGACACGGAAAATGGAAGAGGGGTAGAAATAGGGAGAAGAAGAGAAGGACGATGGGAGTGAGAGAGAGAGAAAGAGAGAGAGAGAGAGAGAGAGAGAGAGAAAGACGGTGAGAATGAGAGAACATTTATACCTGTACATGAATATATATAGTAATCATTTACGCGATAATGTATCCGGATAGCACAAAAACAATTTCACAACATTTCCTTTGAAATATTGTATTGATGGTGCTAGTGTCTGTTCCACATTCAATTAATTCTCTTGTTTCGACTCTAAGTACTGACACATTTGTTCACCATTCACATTCACAATAACACCCGTTTCTTGAACAAGAGGCAGTGGTGTGTCATAGTCCTCGGACCAAGTATCGGGGTTTCGTTAAACGTTGGCATAAAGACTGGGTCCATTCCATTGACACATTTGTAAACTTTGCTCAATCTATGAACCAGTAACCTTGAGTGTATGTTTTTCAATTGTAAGGCCTGACATAAATTTGGTAAGTGGGTTTTTTGATATGCTCCCAGGATCATAATTGCGAGCCTATTGTGAGGTATGACCAGTCTATCTAAGAGTCCATCTAAACAGTTTAACCGGACAACATCACATTAGTAAATTAGCGGCATTGTGAGGGAGGTACATAGTAACTTTAACATAACATTTGAAATTCGTTGCAGAGCTTTTAAGAAAACCAATTTCTTTGAATTTTTCTTTGCCATGAAGTAAACATGGCACGTATATGACATGTTTTCGTCTAGAAAGACAACTAAGTATTAACAACAAAAAATATTGAATGACTGAAACACGATTAGATTTGCTATCATATGCACGAGATATTAATTGCTACAATTACATCAAAATCCTATGGAAAACTTTTACAATTACTTTATCTTGATTTTCCAATTTGAAGTAATTTTGTAACAAAGTCTGCAGAGAAAGAGCGCCCTTCTTGTTTAATCATTTACAGCGTGCATCAAGTCATTTTAAATCGATGGTTTGGTGAAGGTTGTGAAAACTAAATCGGTGTCAGTAAAAAAATTGTTTCACTTCTAACGCTATAAATCACCAAAGTATGGTCTATTACTTCAAATGCATTTATGCCCTTTTTGTAATGCCTGCTTGCTTTCATAATCATCGATAATGTGTGTTATGAGTTTGTCAAATATAATTTCGAATGGTATGATTCGATTACTGAATGATGAATGCGATTTCTGCTGAATTTTTTTTTCTTCTCTGTTGTCATCTCGAAATCTGGTAAGTTTCATTTCATGTTAAATTTATAACAGTCATTCGTACTAAGCCCGGGCGTAGACTTAGGGGAATTAACAATGTAAGAAAGTAAATGTACCAACCAATCGACGTTGCATGCATGTTTTCATAATTCACTTACATTTTGTACGCTCTTTATTTTATGATGGTATATAAATAAGGAAATTATCCAACCACTATAATTGTAAAGCAGTCTCGATCATTGGCAACCAAGCTGGTCTTAAAGCCAAACTATTAAAAACAAATTACAAGCTCAGGTCTTTGACGTACATCTCATTAAAACTTAGGCAATGCTTTGTATGACAGACACGTATCTCGAACTATTCGGGGCAATTGATTAATATACTGAAAACGTTGGTCCATTGTCATGCATTGTTAATGTGTTTGCAATAACAAAACAATGTATTGGGACGGTGGGAAAGCTAAAAGGGTAAGCTCCGGACCCCCTCCCCCTGATCCAGTAGTTAATAATGATTGAAAGAAAGAAAAAAGGGAGATAACAGGAAAAGAGAAAGAGGAAAAGGGAAGAAGGACAAGAAAATACGACGCTTAGAACATCACCCGCACCTCCCTCCTTATCAATCAGCAGTCTTGAAAATTCGCATGTAATTTTTTGAGTAATACCGGTGCCCCCTCCCCCATTGGTCCAGTACCCCTTAAGTGGGTGGGCTCACTCGACGGCACTGGGTTTGCTTCATGCTATTTTCAATAACCTGAGTTTCTTTCCCTTGAATTTAGTTTCATTTCATCCATACAGGATACCATGCATGTGAAGTGTCGATTCGGACACGCGACTCTCTTCCAGTCATCGGGGAAGATTTCACACTGGCCTGTACCTTCACGCCGCAAACCAGGAACCGACTTGTCATTTGGGAAGTGAGTGGTGGTCTTAATACGCTGGCCTCTCACGACTGTCAGGGATATCTTTCTTGTATGTCGACTGTTATTGACCAAAGGAAATTCAGCTTGTTAGCAGACTATTATAGTGTGAATCTAACAATAAAACAACTTAACAAAAATGATGGAAACAATTACAAATGCACTGTAAGTGGTACCCATGGGCCTTCGAATACAGGATCAACTAGCATATTAGTGACACCATTACTACCAGGTAAAAACATAGTCTTCACATGCCGAATTCAGTATTGAAAACAAAAATCTCTTTCCACAGTCTTGTATAAACAGAGCTTAAAGGGAAGTCGTTCTTTGTCAAACGTTAAACCCAAAGATGTCGCCAGATACAAAAATAACTTAATACAGGTTTAGCATATTGTTTTTTTAATTGGAAAAATCGAGGAAACTCTAAATTCGGACATGTCTTTTTATATTCATTTGCTATTTTATTTAGAGTTATGATTATGTACTACTCCAAAAGTATTTAAATTATATTCGGCAACTACCTAACTAAGGCCTAAAAAAACAAACTTGTTGTATTGCCCTTTGGGTGCCAAAACATGGGTCGGTCGGTCGGTCGGATATTTATTTTTTTTTTTTCCTTTTTTGTGTCGCCCTCTTTAGGCCGATATTTTCAGATTTGAATGTTTTTGTTGATTCTTCTTTTTCTCCCGCCCTCTTTTGGCTGATATTTCTCAGTTTGTAATGCTTTAATACAACGTCATCCTTCCATTGATATCTTTTTCACCTCATAATCATCCATTGTGTCTAAAAGTGAGAATTTTGGACAAATTTGATTTTATGCATTTATATCACATTTAAACAAACAAAAATACATATTTATTTATTCATTAATAAACAAAATATATAAAAAACGGTTTAAAAAAAAAAAAAAAAAAAAATGCCGACCGGAGATTTTCAGATTTCAGGTCGCAAAGGGCAATACAATAAGTTTTTATTTCAGGCCTAATAATCACACCAAATATTGTTTGTAAAGGGATGAAGTATGTGATTGTAAGTAGCAAACTTTGAAAGACTATGATAGGCGCAATTATAGATTCAATTAAATGGAAGTAGACTATACGAGTTGAATAGTACAATTTGAAGAAAGCTTTATTCATCGTGACTGTTCCCTCTTTTGACGCCAGTTCCGCCCTATTGGCTCTTTATCACGGATGAGAGATCGAGCGGTTATTATCCTAACAACGCCAATATAACGGTAACTGCTGGCGAGCCGTATGACTTCACGTGTGCAGCAGACTGGGCAAGGCCTCCAGCAGTACTGGAATGGCGTATGCCAGATGATGTAACCGTTGTTCTTCAGGATCAGTCTGATGTCCTACGAGACAACAGCTATGTCTCTTGTAAAGCTGCTACGATCACGCCATCTAGGAATGATCAAGGAAAGAGTCTCCGCTGTGTGGCATCACATCCACGACTACAAAACAATCTTCAATGCTCAGTTCACCTGAATGTTCTAGGTATGAAAACCCTCTTTATTGTTTTGTGGAGCCGATGTCATCAAAGCTGAGTCCGTGCCTAGTTCTTGTATCTCTTTACGAAGTGCTTTACTAAATTCACAACATTTGAAAAACTTTGATGGCAATATATAAAATAATTATATTTCTTTACAAGTATATTTTTTCTAGCTGTATATACAAAACGTAGACAGAAAAGATATATCGTTCCTTTAAACATTAACTAACGTTTTTCACATGCTTTAATTGTTTATGATTTTTTTCCTCACTATCTTTAATTTAGTTCTACCCTCTAGCATGTTACTTTTTCAAACTGGACATATCAATGAACACGAATCTGTGTCAGGATTTGTATACCTTCACGAAGATTCTCTGACTTCAATCACTTGTAAAAGTATCGGATCATTACCAGCAGTTGAGCTATCATTGGATCTTATTGGTGACACCAATAATATTCCCGGTAACCTTTCAAAGTATCCCAATGCTTTAGATGGAAATTTGTTTGACACGGAAAGTTTATTCGCAATACGCCCAGAGAGAAAGCACCATGGAATGTTCATCCGATGCTATGTATTTCTGGACGAAGTCTTTATTGATCAGCTGTTAGCCAAGTTGATCGTTTACGGTGAGTTTGAAAATGCTTCAAATATCATTGATGGAAAATGTGTTGCAGTTAAAGTCTTCATTATTACTAAGAATTCAAAAGAGCTTACCGTTTTAATCATCATAATCTTTCCAATCATAACGAAATCATCATCGTAGTTATAAATATTGGCATGTCACATGGGACTTGGATGGGAAACGCACATGTCTATGGGACACTGGGCTGTCTCCTTGCTGCATATATAAATATTACTTATAAGAAATTCCATATTTTACCAAGGATAATTGGACTAATTAAGGTTTTACAAATAACCATATATTTCCTTTCTATGTAAAGGCCCACCAGATAGTGTTAAAATGACCAAATTAGAAGATCTACACGTCGGAATAGAAAACAACGTAAGCTGCGGAGCTGTAAACGGATACCCTGCTCCGCTCATCCATTGGTACATCGGATCAAGAAATGTGACACATGATTCGTCTCTTAAGTCTTCAATGAATGAAGATGATCGGTATGACGCTGAAAGCACCCTTACTATCATACCAAAGAGGATTTATCATGGGAAACCTCTTCTCTGTCAGGCAGTTCAACCTACAATAACCTCAATGCGGTCAGTGAATGATAGCATGGTTCTGAACATTTCATGTGAGTATCCATTTTAATTTAAACCTTTGGTAAGGACATTATAAAAGAGAATCTCCTAAAACTGAGTTGTATATCGATTTGTCTATGGTTTCCCCGACTATCCTTTGTTTCGTGTGGTATTGTTTTTGTTTCTTTTAATTTTGTTCTACCTGTATGTAAAATTCCGGAAATAAATCGCACGTCCCATACCTGTGTGTTGCAGTTTTCCCATATCATAACGGGATGCATATGTATAACAATCAGTGAAAGTAATGCGCTATATTTTTTTCTCCGTGCATGTCATTAACAAGTCTCTATAAGTCCCACCTCATTATACCTATTTAATCCCTCCCCATCACATATCAATTCTTCATTTATCATCACCTCAAACTAATTGTTCAATATTTATCTTTAAACTAGACGAACCAGTTGTGGCCATCACTTCTCAAAGGCTGACATCAAATGAAGTGCACACATGTTTTGTGTTGACATGTACTGCAGACGCAAATCCTTTTGCCTCTATCTTCAATTGGCTCTGTAACGACACACTACTTTCTAACGGCACCCGTCACATATCACTCTCTGAGACTATACCGAAAGGTAAAACGCTGACCTCTAGCAAAGTGACGATTCGAAATCCTCTGTCAGAAGATCCATGTGATTTTAAATGCATTGCTTTTTCAAGCTATGGTTCCGGAAGTGCAGTATTTAACTCCACGCTTTATCGTAAGTAGAACTGTGTTTTTCGTTCTACATTTAGGTCCATTTGTATCTTGTCCATGCGATTCTTTGTTATCATTATCATAATTGGGACTTGCTCCACAAGTGGAACAGGGTGTCTAAACTGTTAAGCTATGGAGATTGTTTGGTCTACGGCACTGCACTGAAGTTGATCTTGATGAAGCCGGAGACTAGAAGATTTACGCTAAAGTAAAATCAACTATTTTTTTGCTTTTTTGAGTGGTATGTAAAATGGTTCTTAAATTCCTCTACGAACTCTTCATTTACCCTTAAATTTGAGGTAGGCTTCCATGTTATTGTTTTTGAAAATGCGAAAATGAAATTATGAATTTGGAATGCTTCCTCTCAGATGACAATTTGGGGACATAACCCCTACCCCAAACATAATGTCTGCGGTTGATATATATATTATTATCATTATATCATGTTAAATCACCTTTTCTACGTCTACATACAGTTACCTCTCGGTTCTTCGTTGACAAAAACCAGACGACATCTTCAACTCTCTTCGTTGCCTGGCGACCGGGATTCGATGGCGGGTCACAACAAACTTTCGCTCTGGAATACTGTCCAAACGACACGCAAGTAGAGGGTTGTGTTTTGGTCACAAACATCACAGGGACATCCTACACATTGGTGGGACTGAACCCTTTCACATGGTACCGGATGACTCTATGGGCAGTGAACAGCGCAGGGCATAGTAGCGCGGTGGAAACAGTAGCTTCAACAACTCGTAAGTTTATAAATAACGATAATTTCTAACTTGCTTGACGTTTGAAATGTAAACATCTACACAAGCTATACAAAAATATCTCTAGATGGTGAACGGAATATGTTGTACTTTGCCGTCCTTTGCTTTTATGATTGCATACACTTCTGTTTACAGTAGTTTCAGGTATTTTTGGGTTCCTGACGCTCAATATTTGATCATCCACGAAAACCTGTCAATTTCCGTTATCAAAGCGTATCTTTTTTTTTCTCTCTCTCTTCTCTTTTAATTTGTTTCCTGATATTGTGCACTTCAAACACTGCCTTTTCGGCGTCCTAGATTAGTAATTTAAAAACACAGTGCTTCTAATTGGCTAACATTAATATATCTGTATCTATAGTTCAGATTTCAGTATGACCCCACTACCCCATCCTCCAAATTAATAATGCCCCTTTCTATCACCTACATACTACATCTTACTCGAAAGTGTTTTTTAAACGTTATATTAGTAACCATTCTACAAACTAATCTGCAGAGAATGTGTTTTTTACAACAACAAATAGACTTATTATTTAATTGTTTTCTCTTATAACTTTTGTTATCATTTACAGGCCTATATATTCAGTTATGAAGGTTAATTTTTATTAATGCTGCATGGTAATTGTTGTGGTCGGATGAGGAATAATGCATTAAGGATGAAACTTATTGCAGTATTGCACAAGTGTAATTCTCACCACCATCCAGTTTAAATCCATACTATACTGTATACTTTGAGTGTAAGGCAATACTAAATCATTAAATAAGGACAACTGTCCAATTGATGAAAGAAACTTGTTTGAGTTATTTATAACTATTTCTTTCATTTCAAATCGAAACTTTACAAACCACAACCCTGAGAATAAAATCCACTTATCAAACGTCATTAATTAAAAACTCTGTTTCTTGTTTCTCCTTCATACTTCCTCGTTTGGGCTTTATACAGCATTGCAACCAAAGAGCTATGGTAAGGACGACATCTTTATCAATAATAAATATCCCTTTTGTTTTCTTGTTTGTTTGGTCGGTTGGCTGTGAGACGAAACTCTTTCTTATTAATTTTTTTCATAATTTTCTTTCGATTTGTGGGATGGAACACCCTGATCAGCACAAATGTTTTTTTTTGTTTACATAGGGGTCCTCTGGGGATCAACAACATATATTCTGCACAAGTCGTCTTTCTTAAGTCCAGTGAAAGGAATATATTTAAGTTTTCAGTTTGAATCAGTCAACATAATAGCACAATTTTATTCTCTTCCATGCGATCATTAGAACGAATAGCTAGTTCTGACAAGTTTAATAAAGTTTGACCGAGCGGAAATATAAAGAGGGATGCTCAAACGGAGCAAACAGAGCAACCTTTCCCTCATTTAGTTAAAACCTGGTATGTCTACTAATCTTAAGGCTGTGTGTTCACAAATTAAATTAAACGATTTACAAAATGCATAACACATTAAAGTCTGGTGTGAATTCAATTATCCCACTCTCTGTCTCTCTCCGAAAATTAGTAATACCCACAATTTTTTCCTCTGTTTTTTTGTTGTTGTTGCTTTTTTCGTCATATAGGCATAACGACCAGTTGGTACAAACAAAAACATATCTTAACATTGTCAAAGGCAAACCAATCCCACGGAGAAATCTGCTTCATCAAAATGAGAAGTTACAGCGGGTCAGACTGTGCCTCTGTGAATAGATCAAAGTGCGTTGAACCGGGCACAGAGGTCAGCATGGACCCGGATGATGACACAGTTTTGGTGACCTTTGGGAGGGGACTATGCAGTAAACCAGCTGATGTAACAGGTTAAGCTATTATCATTTCTTGTATAATTGTCCATAAGAAAAGGAGACTATTTTGAGATAACCTCCATACATTTACCATCAATTCCCATTAGTTGCGAAAGTTCTCAAGATCTTAATGAAAACGAGGTTTCGAAACAAATAATATATTGTTTAAGTGGCTCGAGCAGAGCATAATTACCCTGATGCAATATAATACTCATCATAACATGCTTCCTTAATTGTATATTAAAGTTTCTATGTTAAATATACATTGAAAATGAAGCCGATATTACCTAGATGTAATCTACATACATAACGATAAATGAGCACGAGACAGGAAGAGTTCACGTTAAGCTGTATATATGTGCGTGGGTGGGTGGATGAACATGAATATACCTTTGTGTTTGAACGTTTTCACATGTTTGTGTGCGTATGTGTATTGTGCTGATGAGTGTGTGCATGTGTGTGGGTGTGGATCTCATTAACATGTGTGTGTGGGTAAATCCATTTGTGGTTGGGTTCACATTGGCTTTTAGATTCACATATTAAATGTATATGGGTATAGATTGATTCCCCTGAGTGTCAGACGGTGTTAGGGAGAATAAACATGCATGTGCGCAGGTGTGGTAGATACATGTGTACGTGTGTCTGTGTGTGAGTGTGGTTTTTTTTTCAAGTATTAGTAGCTGTGCACTCTGCCAAACACAACACATCCTCCTACATGGTTTCGGATACCGCTATTCCAAACACAGGGGATATAGAGGTGTGAACGAAAGACCCATACATAAACCATGAATATAACTAAATTTGCCCATGAACCAATCTTCTACAAAATTGTTTAGACAAACAATAACCACAACATTCTAGGCATGTTATTGTTTGTCCTAGACTCACCAGTTGAGAAGCAGCCATCAACTGAAAGTAACCTTCCTTACATGATAATCGCAATTGGAGTGAGTGCCGCTGCTGGTTTCATCCTGCTGATTTCACTGGGTTTGATGTACTTCTATGGAGTGCTATGCTGTTTGAAACGAAAGAAGGGTATGTCGTAAAGCAGCTGGCCCCCTACGTTCACCTCGAAATAAAAAATGCATTCCCCATTCCTTTTAAAAGTTTTTTCTTGAAGCTTCAGTCTCTAACTTCTTGCTACTTTTCCTTCTTATTTCGCCACCTCTTGATTTGTATTCATTTCTATTTATATTTATATCCCCACTGAGAGTTAATTACATAATGTTTTTGTTAAGCTGTTTCTTTCGTTTTTATTAATTTACCTTCCGGATTTTCTTTATCTCCTTATTTATCGTTATTTACGGTATTCATTAGTATTTGTATTTCAATTTCCCGCTTCTCATAAAGTGTGCACTCCTGTTTATCATAAATCACCCTTACACTTTCATATTCTTTTACCAGCTATGTTAACCTATATTATCTCCCCTTTTCTCTCCTGATCTCCCGTACATTGTGCTTGTATTCGCTGTAGCATTCATGATGACAAATAACAGTTTTAATACTGAGACAGGAATTGAGGTGTAAGAAAATATGGTTAGAAACACATTTCAAATTATTATAGTTCCAAACACGAACAAAATACAGTTATAACGATCAACATAGAATAAAGGAGAAGTTAACTGCTAGTCAGAGGAATATGAAGTAGGATACATTAAATTGTATTTATATTCACATGATAAGAAAAACATTAACATATTTCCCCGCAGGCTTCTATCATTTTATTTTTCACAATGTTTTAAATTTAAACAGATCGATTCATTGATTTGTTATCATGGATATTGTTTTCAATATAAAATAAGTCAATTTTTCTAATGACAGTCACCTTTTAAAAGGAAGTATCTATGCTAAAATGTGTGCTTCCATTAACATGACTTATCTTTACATTTAATGTTCTTCTGTGCACTCCAAGCAGACCATGGAAAACACAATCAGCCAGAGGGTCAAATGGTAGGTCTATAATTTTGCACTACTTATTAATATGATATTACAGAATAGTATTAAGGTGAAATCTAAATAGCATTACTTTCTCAATCATAGTTTCATTTCGAAATACATGCATATCGGTCGATGTTCAGCTGCGGCATGTCGAAACAAATTATCTCCACAAACTCAGCATTCTTAACGATTCATTTTAATGACCCAGTTTAATCATAATAAAACCCCATGAATTTAATAGTGAATTTAAAAAAATATTTATTTCTTTGTTTTCAATTGAAATGTAATCAAAATTGAAAATCATTTACCGAGCTGTTTTGAACAACTCTGAATTTTAGAATGCACGGGGAGTTACGTTTTGAAAAAATAAAAATAAAATCAAAAAAGTAATATCTACCGCGTGGTCACTTTGCTCCTATACTTAATTGTACAGTTATTCAAATGTTGATTTAATCTCAGGCTCGGTCGAGGAAATCTTGTTTGTATTTTGAACAGAAAACGTTATAAAGATTGTGGCAAATTGTTCGTTCCTAACGCCATGTTTCCTTTACATATACGCCGCTGTGTTTTAGGTAGTAAAAATGTTTTGCCTCTTTGAATTACAAGCTACTGATACACTCACATTTCAGTACAGAAAGACTCAGATACCGTTTAAAGGAAAATATTAAAAATTGCAATCTATCGATTCATAGGCCTTTTGACATTTTGAAATTCACTTTAGGTATTTTGCTTGGAAATATTATTGTAGGTGGACCAGGGTGAATATGCTGAAATAGCACCAGTACCTCCATCTCACGCCTCTAAATCAACTACAAGCGACTACATGGACTTGAAGCCTATTCCTCGCACCAACAATGACACAACTACAAGCGACTACATGGACTTGAAGCCTATTTCACGCACCGACAATGACACAACTACAAGCTACTACATGGACTTGAAGCCGATTTCTCCCACCAACAATGACACACCTACAAGCTACTACATGGACATGAAGCCGATTTCTCCCACCGACAATGACGAATACATCAGTCCTAGTGCTACTCGAAAGTGTCCTGAGGCTGTCTATGTAAATAGGGACATGACGGAAAAAAGTGCGCTGCAAAACGACCCAGACAATCAAGATTGTGTTAGTCATAGTTCTATTTGAAAGTGTGCTGGGGCGGTAAATGTGAATACAGACGAATAGGCGTCTAAAAACGAATCCGGTGATCCTCAATATATCAATACCCTTCCCACAGCACAAGAAGCTAATGCTAAAACAACCACTACGTATATGAACATGTATCCCATACCGCCTATGTCGTCTCCGTAACATATTTCACTCACGATAAAGAAGAGTGATGCACTTGGTAAATCAAAAGTTGAATGGGCTAACACATGAACATAGCCTAATCAGAAATGGTACAAAGATCCCACTTAATTAGAAATAAAGAGTCCTTACTCAGAAAAAAAGGAAGCTTACACCATCAAAAGCTTTCGTGGATCAAAGTTTGTGAAGGTTTGTATACATATGGGTTTTTTGTTTTCGTTGTGTAAAAGGAAAAATATATTCTTAAATCATTTCACATGTAAAAATATCAAGAATAAAACAAAAAAAATTGAATTAGAAAATATCTGATGCCCAAAACTGAACGAGTAGGCTTATTTATAGTTTATGATTCATGTAATTTTCTTTAAAATACTATTGTCGTGATTGTATCGAATTTTATCACACCTCTAAATCTACTGAGTAAATGAGTGAACGAGTAAATTACACTCCATATTTCAGTAGTAATATTAAATTAATATTAAGAGAATGCCGCATGTTATGTATCAAGATTGATATTCTTTATGTATAATCATAATTCACTCGAAAGGTATAGATCATCTTTCATTCGGTTCCATCAACACATTGTAAACAATTCCACAATCGATTTTAGAACATACTGCTAATGCAGGTAGACATAATGTGAAAAGGCGGACCTCTAGCACAACACCACGATCTCTTGCAAACGTTGCACAAGTGATTCGTTTGTATTAAACCTGTATATCCATTTCCATGTGTATCTCTGTATGCACTGTATGTATACTTATCACTTAAACATCTTAATATATATATATTTGCTGTTTTAAAACGAATGATAAATAATAACTGAATCAAACGAATATGCTGTAAATATGGAATTAAACCTACTATCGTATGTTATTAGGATTTCTTGCACCGCTTTTGTTACTATAATTTCAATTAGGGTTAAAATCTGTCACATTTACATGAATTTGAAAATCGGACTTTAGTAAGCTTAAAGTGGATGATAGATGTATATGTATATATATATATATAATGATGATGATGTTTAAATGAAAATTCATATTTCCATAATTGTCGAAGGATATCTGTCAAATATGTCATCTTAAAGCAACTACTAAATAAATGTAGCAAAAAAATGTAAAATATCACAACCTGCTGTTCTGCTAAGGTCTATAATGCATTGTGTATCGATTATATGCTATATTTAATGTGTATGGCACGAATTGCATTTCATTACAACTACTTGCTCTCAAAGTATATTTAATCTCCTACTCTGGCCTGTAAGTCTAACCGCCTGCAGGATCACATTGTAAGCAACACTGTGAAAAGATGACGAACACTATATTTCTATGAGAAACACTTTAAAAACAATTCGTTGTTAATTATTACTTGTATGTATAGAGTGCTTTGTTTCAATAATGCAATATATCGGTCATGTGTTGGACAACCGCAATTGTTAATACATTGAATGATACATGTTAACTTGTAGTAACAATGGCTTCTTTCAATTCATTTTTATACACATTATCTGTGACTATAACCTGTAGCTTTAAGACGTACAATGGAATCAAATTTAAACATATTGTTAAGCATAACAGTAGTGCTTGATAGTTTGAGATTATAATCAAATGTTGAGGGCTTTGTAACATATATGACAAGTTAATGGTTATTACTATAATGGCAGATATTATAATGCTCACATGCTCACATGTACATGTATATCAATCCATATAATTATCACACCATTGCACTGTTTCACTCTGAATTAGAACAGCATTTGCAATATAGACTGCAATAATAATTGACTTTAGAAGAATACAATTAATATGAATGTAGCAAACAAGTCTTGCATTGTAAATCCTGGGAGACTTTAAGGTCATTTATACATTTAATTGCATTTGTATCTAACATATCGAATTCTTAACTAATCAAATCATTGTTGCATACTTGTATACAACAAATGTATTTAATATTTCTTTTGGAATATTTCAACTTTACTTCATCACATGAGGATTTCCGTCTAGTCGACACAAATGTTTGATTGATCAGATATTATTATAATTTGTATAGTCTCTCTGTATTTCTGTTCATTGAAGGTCTATTCCCGAAATATTTTCTGATTCATCGATAAATCAATTAGTTTAAAGCAATCGTTTTATCTTTGCATTGCACTGAGTGCACTGCATGACAGACCTGTAGGAAATATACTCCTTGTTATGTATTTCAATAAAAGCTGCACAGATAACATAATGGTGAGGTTTTACAAGTTTATATTTACTTATTACACTATACTATGACAGGTACTTACAATGCATTTCGATAAAAGGTGCACAGATAAAACAATGAGCCTTAAAAGGTTAATGATTAAGCTGCCGCGTGTATTATTTTCTCTGCTTTCGAAGGGCTTGAAGCATTTCATATTCCTTACATTCTTCGCTGTCACAGCAAGCTTCAAATGCAGAGTCGTTGGCCCTGGTATTAGCAGGCTCTACAATATTGTCTGAAGTGGAGGATATGAATTGAATTATTATTTCTCCAAGGGTTAAGGGCATGACAAAATATCACACAAGCACATGTTAAAAGAAGTTATAATAACAAGTAAAAGAACAATTTTAGGAAAAACATTCTCTACGGAATACAACATGAGGAATAAACGATGATGACAAGCAAAATAAAATAATGTAACAAACACAAATTACAACGAAGAAGCATCACATTAAAGACAAACTGAATGAAAACCAGATGGATGAAGAAAGTGGAATTTGATGGCAAGATATATGGGATAATAAATTGAACACGAGGGTAAATAAATTCAAAAGAGAAAGATTATATACAAGCATAAATACAGAGTGTGAGGGGCAACCAGATCAATGAGATAGGGATAAATGTAAAAGTTCGAATGATTCAAGTCCTTTAAAGGAACATTTTTCTCTGATGTCTTTCTGCACTTGCATAAAAACAATGATGAAGTTTAAAAAAAAAAAAAAATTGTTCACCTCTCCCCAGTACTCAACCTTCTCTTTAAAGGGATAGTTGACTTTGCGTATAGAGGGCGCTACACCAATATCAAGTATATATCACATTCATACATAACTATAAATTCTCTACTAGTAACAAGGGTATGCGAATAGGTAAAGAACGCTTTTAAAAAATCTGGATTTTCTTGAATATATATAATTGAAGACAAAATATAGATATGATATCATCATCAACGGCATTTAAACCAGAACACACAAAAAACTTGGATAACGTCCATAATATTGCTTGATCAATTAACACAATCATCATCTACATTGGATCTTTAAAATCGATATTTGATTAAGTTTATGAAATTGTCAATATTCAAGATATTTATTATTGTCTGGCGCGGAGCTTCATATGTTTACTCTTCATTGCTGCTTATACCAATTGCAAGAAGGGTATTAGGGGCCTGGTTTTGCTGCTGAATTAATAGTTTATTCGATGCAGGTTCAGCATTTAAGGCAAAATCATTTCGGAACGACTGATTACAAGGAGTGACCAACTATAAATATTCAAAGTACAAATCTTAGGTTTGTTTAGGTTAAATTCTTTTTTGCTTTTTGCTTTTTGTTCGTATAAAGAATCATACATGAAATTAACAAATACAAAAATCATTCATAAATAGGCTTGATATATCTAATTAGAGCCAAAAATATATAGGCTCAGTTCTTTCTAGAGGTCCAGGAAATACATTTACATCATTTGATACCGTTGTCACAAAACAAATAGGTACTTCCCGATTGGTTTGTTTTTAAATATGAATACAATTATGAACGTGACCTTCAGGACGTAAAATATACCTTTTATTTCATATATACATAGAAATAGATTTATTATATATATATATATATATAGAAATAGAGTCAATTAATGATGAACGTAAGCCGCATGTGAATCCTCACATTCGGACATTCCATTCCAAAAAAATGTGATAGATTTAGCGCGGTACACATACGTCATTATGAAATTGAATCCAGCAAATTATTGATAAATCATTAAAAGTTTCAAGGTTAAATTACATAATCAACGAAATTGATTTTCATTAATTCAATCATGAAATTATTTGTTCGATAAGTTAAAGACCTTGCAAGAAGCAAAGAAAATAATGATACATTTGTATGTAATACATCTGTGTGGTGAATGTGAAAAATAATGGATAAATAAATGTGAAGTTGTAATCCCAGTCGGAAAAGTCAAGTCTCAATAAAAAAATAATTACGATTAATTTCTTTCATATAACGTAGTGTAGCTAAGCAAATCCAGATATGTAATATCATTTAAAAATGAAAGGCAGCTACACATTGTGATTTAGAATGAATTGACACTAAATTGCAAGAAACATGGGAAATCATTCATGACATAAAGAAGGGGGAAAGAACGGGGAAATGAGCATCCAAGCGTCGTTTGCTAATTAGCGTTTTCTCTGTTGGTGGACAGGTTATGGACATGTTAAAGCAAATAAGCAAAACAAGTACTTTTGGCGAGCCGCAGGGTTCCAGATTGAAGAACCCGTAATCTTTCGACTAGCCTTTGACTGTACATATAGGCAAAATTAATTCGAACATTCATGTAATTTACAAGAGGTAGAGAGTGTTTACGACCTCCTACAAATGACCCCAAAGTCATCATTACATTCAAATTATGAGTTAACATATGACCAATAAAGGTTTCCATGTGAGATATTTTACTTTTCTAAGCGTTTTAAATGTAAACTCATCAATTGAAATGATGAGTGAAATAACATGTATAATATTTGTACATCTTCTAACTACATCCAGAAAAATCCCTCTATGTCTGAATTGCGTATTTATAAATCTTTCTAATTGTCTACAATACTTTATATCTTATCGTCTCTTTCATTTTCGGGGTGAAATTAACAGAACTAATATATATTTCCAGTCATATTGTTTATTTCCACGAAGTCAAAACTTCGGGCTTGAGGATGCCCAGCAAAATCATCACAATTTTTGTAGTATCTCTTTGCAAGTAGTAAATAATGAAGAAATTAACAAATTAACCGCAAATGTAAGTTTAAATAGCAACGGCCAGGAAAGGACAGAAGACACCAGAAATTAGTGATTCTTCCTCAATAAGAATGACGTTTTGTATCGCAATTTATCTTTGCATTGCATTCCTCACTTCAACAAGAGGTAAGTTAATAATATAATTATGATAATAAGACGCAGAGTATAGCTAAAATGGTGTAAGATTATAAAGAGCACGTATTTTGAAAATGTTGTTGAATGTAAAGGGGCAAACATCTGGAAATTCCATGAACAGGTTAAACTTCTTTGTAACAACGGCTTAATATAGAACATTCCTTAGATAAGAAATAACATTCATATACAAAGCCAGGGTATGGTTCAAATTGATAAGATAACCATTCGAAATGCTCGTTTGGACGGACCAATCGTACCGTCCGAAATTTAAATATTTCCGTTAAACATTATTTTTAATCAAAGATTGGCGTCATTATCTTCTCTATTCAGCCATGAAACTAACCACTCTAAAGGCGGAGTAGAGGCATATTTTAGATTTTAAGTTTAATTGCTTTGTACATATTGTAATGAACCATAATCATTTATACACATTTTGCTTTAAGATGTCGTCAAGTCGAATTTAAAGAATTTAACGTCTAGTTATGAATTTGTTCCAAAAAGATATTGTGTTAGAACAAAAACTCATGATAATTGGTTTTAACATTAATGACGCAGATTCTCCGCTCATGAGTGTACTACTTGATTACGCACAGTATGCAATTCATGAGGTGTTTATACTTAATCATTTTATAAGTAAATCCTTTAATAGTCATTCAATTTTGATAACTTTTAAAAGCGATGCTATGTGTTATGTCAACTGGCAATACAGAAACCAAGAAAAAGGATTGAGCATTATCAAGATTTATCTCTCTCAGTTCAGCCTTTAACGCATTTCTATTCATGCCTTGATCTTTCCCTTCTACTTTCTGTTTGTCTCCACTGTTTGTTTTTGTTCAGTAGCTTCCTTTTTTATATAAAGCTGTTCCATATCATGAACATTTCGTAAATCGTGCTATTTCCTATTTCAAAATATTTTTTTTTTCAGGTACCAATGGCGACGTTGCAGTTTCAATCCGGACAGCAATTATTCCTGTCGCCGGGGGAAATATTACATTATCTTGCACCTACAAACCCTCATCTCACTATCGTCTGGTAATTTGGATGAAGGATAATGAAACTGTTCTAGCCTCGGAAAATTGTCAAAACTCTTCCTGCCATACGAACATTTCAAATTCTTCGAAGTTCAACCTTACTTCAGAATCAACTGGACAAGGTGCAGATCTCACAATCTTATATTTGGACAAAGATGACATCGGCATGTACCAATGTAAAGTGACGACAACTCGTGTATCACAATATAAAATCTACAAAGGATCGAGAAGCATATACCTAAAAGTACACATACCAGGTAAATAGATTGAAAATGTAATTCGTGTAAAATTGAATCTGTTAACAATCCGTCAATTTGGTATAATATGCAAATCCAAATGTTTAGGTTTATTCCAAAACGAGTCCGGAAACCCCACTCCTAGATCTCGTGAATAAACAGTTCACATACAAGCATTTAGGCATTCAGAAGAGTAATTATCAATATTAATCCACCGTTTTTTAATTTTTATTAAATTGTATTAAAATAATCCGGAAATGCCCACAATATATACGAAGCTGATTTATATTGAATAACTGAATCAAATTTAAGTATATCGAATTGTATATGATCATACTGATTTAACACTCATACCCGAAGCTGGGATCAAAGTCACGTTCAAAACTCGGGGTAACCAAGGCATTAATTGTATGGATTAACTGAATTAATATAAGACGGTCCTTGAAATTCAAACTGTGTTAACAGTTATGATTAGAAACTAATAAACTGGCGGCAGCTATCGAAATGTACACATTGGTTTATTTAACATTAAAGCTCCGCCCGCGAGACTCTTCATAGTTGACGACGTACACCCGGATGGGCACCTCAATCATACACACGTAACACTGGCGGCTGGAGAGCCTTATGACGTAACATGTTTATCAGAGGGTGCAAGGCCTCCTGTTGTACTTGAGTGGGCATTCCCTGACGATGTGTCTGTGATTGTCGAACACCAAGTTGATGTCGTACAAGGTTACAGCTATGTCTCTCGAAAAGTTGCTTCGATACGATCCACAATTTATGATGACGGAAAGATCATCCGATGTTTGGCTTCGCATCAGGAACTGAACGAAAGCATTCTGTGTTCAGTTTACTTAAACATTAAGGGTAAGAACTGCTTTCATGCAAACGATTTCTTAGTTATTAATCCTTTCCAACTTCCTTTAGGGTCACATTTGTTAAGCACGATTTGTATTTTTTCATTTATTTCAAATATAGCGCAGTTGACTATATTACTTTTTGTTATACTTGTACATTTTGAGGAAAAAAAGGTAGAACCATTTTCTCCTGTATGCATAATACTTGTAACATCAGGACAGGCAGAATACTTTTCTGAATATAAACATTAGCTCAACTTATTAACATGTTTTCGCATATTGTGTGAGCTAATGTAAAAAGGTGAAATACGATGAGGAATAGGAAATCTCACTTTGTCATTACTACTGTTATTTTAAAGATAAACGTACTGCACACTGATTCAGGCGTATGGAATAAAACATTAACAATATGATAAGGGGCAGACAATTCATTGACTATGCTCTTCATACCTTTGTTATCATCGTATGTTTTACAGCGATCCGGATCCACCTCATGACTTCTCCGTCAAGCCTTATCCGCCGACATCTTCAACTATCTCCGTTGCCTGGCAACCTGTTTTCATTCTAGGCGGATTCTAGCAAATGTTTCTCCGACTTAAACAATGGATCAGAGAAAGATAAGATTTTTGCGTTAAGGTTGTGTGTACTAAGCTAACTCAAACTATTTTACAACGCATTAACCCATTAATATTTTGAACAATTCCACAAATGCCCAAAGCAGCTTAACCACTTTAATAAAACCTGTGATATAAATATATTTGAAATCGCTTGCCTGATTCATCATCCAGTTGTCTTAGAAGTCTTTAACACATCTTTTTAAAGGCCGATTTTCCTCATCAGTGTATGAATCTAAAATTCGCTGTTGGTATGTTTGGTTTAATATTGATTTATTAATGTCAGTTTGAATAAATCCTTTATTACGATTAAATGCTATTTGTACATTTCTTTTCTTCTTCATGTGGATTTAAAATGGTTTCACAACTCGCCCAATTTTGCTCTGCCTCACCCAGTAGATTCAACTTACGGTATATTAATTATCAGGGCCTCAGAGGTGTTAACCTGTCTTCATTAGTAGCTAAAAGTATGTTGAAGTTAATCTCATGTTTGGGCATGTATGCATTGTTCACAAAACATGTGTATTTGTTGTATATCTTGCTATTAAATTATGAACTAGCCATGTTGTCACGTTCTAACATATTTGTTTTACTTCAGTTGCTATTAACTCTTAAGCTGCCCCTATGCAATTCACCCAGTGCCACAATGCTAATCCCTATTGTGCCCGCTACTAATCTCCTGTGTGCTAAGTTAATTTAGGGTTGGTTCAAGTGCGTGTAGTTTAAATTGTTACTATGTTTGATCCACTATAACATCTCATCTGTATATTGTATAAAAAAGAATTGAACGTTAAAGTTGTAGGAAATTTAACCCTCTTTCTGTTGATACCAATATCATTTCATGAATCTGTAATTTTGGTAAAGTAAATAAGCACTATCAGTGAGTTGTCAAACCAATCCGTTGTCTCATTTCCCGCACACAATCTGAGGGGCCATGATCAAAACTGACAAATTTGATGATAAAAAATCGCAATTTTCTCAGGAAAATCCAATGTAACGGTATACGTGAAGCACGCAAAATCAAAACAACAATAAACCCCCTCCACAAATACAGTAAGCATTCATGCGTGCACGCAATGCGCATCGCACAATAGGCATAAACAATTAGCTTGTGTACTTATGCACGAAAATGTGTCCGTGGCACGCGAGCGGATGAGAGTTTATGTGTCCATGGCAAGTCAACAGAAACCCGATTATGTGTGCGTGGCACGCCAGCGCATGCACAGAACAGTGTTCTTGGCACGATAAGAGTTAAGTTATGAATCAATTATTGATCGTTCGTTCGTGTCTCCTCAGATCAAGATTAATATACAGTTCCTAAATTAAATAACATAAAATGACGTTCTTCCATCGCCCGATGGCTGCGATAGCCGTCTCATTTAAAAGGGCCAGGTCTTCATCTATGCAACCCGTTCCGCCGCACTGCAAGATGTGGTCCGTCGTCTGAGTCTCTCCACAATCGCAGAGAGTATCTGTTCCATGGCCATAGCCCCATTTTGCCATGTTGGCCTAACACCGCCCCATTCTCGTCCACATTCAATTTAGGGATGTCCACTCCGGCCACTTTAGGTTTAGAACTTTGGTGAATATGGGCTTGGCTGGTTGTGGAGGATTCTGCTCAGGTGGTGGGACAGAATCGAGGAAGCTGTGTCAGGATACAAGGCGTCTCTGGGGTAGTAGGTAGCCGTAAAACATGTCTCTGTCATAATGTCGCCTGCTTCATCCGTTCCTTTAAGCAGGTGTTACATCTGCTTCAAACTTGGCAAAGTATATTCTGCGGATGACATGCAGAGGGCAACAGCTGCAGATTGTACAGTTTTGGGATCAGCGCCAAAGTGTGAAGTTGCTAGCTTCCCGATGATGGCATTTCGTGATTCTACTTTGCCTATTGTCTTCTCGATGTGCTTCTCATAGGATAAGGTGCGATCGAGTGTAACATCTAGGTACACTGGATGCTCGCAGTGGTTGAGCTGCAAACTGTTCCACTCTAGCTTCAGTTTTCTCTTTGTCTCCCTGTTCCTCAGGTAGAAGACACACAGCTGAGTCTTAGATGGGTTTGCCCGTAGGGTTGCGAGCGCTGTGTTGAGATGGAGTTCAACAGCTTCGAAGGTACTATGCTTGGCTGTGATGCAGGTGTCATCTGGATAGATGAAGTTTCTAGTGTTGTCAGTTGAACGGATGTCAGCAGTGTAGATGTTGTAGAGTGTTGGCGCCAGGACACCACCGTGAGGGATACCACCTTTCTTTTTCCGCCATCTGCTCTTCTGTCCATCAAGTTCGACAAAGAAACGTTTGTTCTGCATCATCTTCTGGATGAATCTGGTGAGTTAGAGATCATACTGATGCCATGAAGTTTTGTATGTATAGCCTCTGGTAGTTGACAGTGTCATTGTTGTGATTCCTCATGTTCATACGATTTGATGATCCAACGATTATGTATAAGAAGTTTGGAAACAACAATACAACGAATCTATCCGAGTGCAATTTAAGAGTATTTATCTTAAACTAAAAAAAGTAAATCATAACAACTCATAAGAATATTCGAAAGTAAAACAATATCATTTTATAATGCTGGTACTAAGGCTTTATAATATATTCGTTTATTTCTAATAATAACATGTTACGATGTATGCAAACAACGAACTGGCCTTTTAGCTGTAATAATAATAATAACAATAATACATACTTATAAAGCGCACTTATCTACTAACTTAATCAAGGAGCTATACAAAACAAAATACAAATAGGCACATCTCTCTCCAGAATGTTAACAATATAATATCATTAGTAACTCTGAGTAAATAAAACCGTTTTAACATGTATTGCTGTTTATGTGTGTGCATGCCTATCTGTGTTGCGCGTTGTGTGTGCGAAATTGTGTGTGTATGTGGGGGGGGGGGGGGTCCGAATACTGCATTCGACATTTCTCACATACCCCTTTCTCTCCAAAAAAAATAACTAGTGTTTGATACTACAAGACATATATTTGTTTCGTGTTTGTTTGAATTATTTTTTAATGGCAGCCCAAGGGCTCAATTGCATCGGGTTTACAAAGTAAAAACACAACAACAAAATATCTTACATAACTATACATACATAAGAGTCATGGTGAGCATGGCACACGAACTTATGCCAAGAATGTGTTCAATAAAGTAACAAATATTCCATTCCTACCCCATCCGATTCGTAGTTCTTCGTTAGTGTATTACTCTTTATGTCCAGAAATTGTACAAATATATAATTGAATCCTGCTATTGTTTCTAATTGGAACTTTAAATCGTCTGACTGAAAACCACGATAAGTGTTGGTATCATACAGGCTAAGTATTGATCGCTATATTGACATCAAAAGCCAATGGAAAATTTGTACAACGAATATTGTTTTCATACCTTCCAATTTGAACTAATTTGGTCACAATGACTGAAGAGAATAGCGCCCCTAGTGTTTAAACATTTATAACACTTGTATTGTCATTTCAAATTAATGGTTTGGTGAAGTTTGTGAAACTGTACCGATGTTAGAAGGACAAAGACAAATTGCTAGCATTCATCATGTTATTTGATTCACTTTCAACGCAAGAGCGGCATATCAACAACGAACCCTCTGATATATGGTAAAACTCTTCAAAAACATCGTCTTGCTCTCTTCACACTGTTTGCTTTTGTTATCAGGAAGTCTTTGCCATATCATTGCTTTCATGACCATAGGGTACACTATTGGAAAGAGTTGTAACATAGCACTTCTTTCATTGGCAAAATACAATGACTAAAAGATGATGGCGATTTGTGCAGAAATTCTTCTTTTTCTCGCCATTATCATCTCGAAATCGGGTAAGTTTTGTGTATTAGTTTTAATCCGCTTTATTTCTTTACTTTCTTGAATTATATGATAGAAATATATAGATTCACAGAAATGTTAAATCGCTTCGATTGTATTACAATTTCGATCGTTGGCAAAAACCTGCTTGTTATCTCACATCGCATTCATACTTACTCATTGCTTTCCTACTCAAACACTTATTAAAACTATTCGGGCAAATTAAATTATCTACAGGTAGCATGTGCCGTTTTCATTCACCGTTTTTGTATGTATTTAGTGGCGTAGCTATATAGGGTGGCACGGGAGGACCCGCCCCCATTATGAGAAACAATTGAAATTATTAAAGAAAAGGCGAAAAACAGCAAAAAGAAAAGGGAGAAGGACGATATAAGAGGAACCCCGGATCATCTCTAACACGCTCCTCCTCATCGCTAAATTTGCATTTCGTTTTCTGAACACGACCGGTGCCCCCCCCCCACATATTCCCATTGCCCCCTTCAATTTATCACTTGCGATACCTTTCTGTATTTCATGCATGCTATTAGCAATTTACCAAGTTCATTTCTATTGGAAGATGTTTCATTTGACCAATGCAGGATACCATGCATTTGAAGTGTCCATTCAGACGAGCGATTCTCTTCCAGTCATCGGGGAAGATTTCACACTGGTCTGCATCTTCACGCCGGAAACGAGGAATCGGCGGCTAATTTGGTCCAAGGGTTACAACATCACGGTAGCCACTCATTCTTGTGACACGTATTCGGCTTGTACATGGGTTACAGTTTCTGACCGATCCAAGTTTAGCTTAATGGCAGACATTACCAGCGGAAATTTAACATTAAAACAACTTGACAGAAATGATAGTGACAATTACCAGTGCAGAGTAAGCAGTAAATACGGGGTGAAGTTTAAAGGATCAGCTAGCACGCAAGTGACACCATTATTACGAGGTATACTTTTCATTATATTGAACTAACACAGCAAAATCAATGATAATGTGAAGCTAACTCATGATATATGACTGTACTTTTGAATACAAATTATTCCATACCTGTCTTTGCCTTTCTTGTATTATATGAACATTACTATGGGAAGCTTTAAAACAAATGGAAAACTCACATCTTGCACATACTCTTAAAGTGATTAGCTTGAAACATGCCTATTATCATTATTTTACGAAATGTCCTGATGATACCGTCAACATTACAGTTTGTAAAATAATGAGGGTTTGTTATTTTCCATCATACGGGGAGGTGACTTAGATTATGTACATTGACGATTGTCTCAATAATTATATCTCGCAGCAACTTCAAAAGCGTAATAACTTAAAAAATGAGTTACAGCATTGCTTTTAAGGGAACTATGTTACTAATACGTGATGCTCCAATGTCTTATTTTGAAGTGGTTCTCTTTTAAATGGAATCAGAATGAAGAAGTTCAATTCGGACTGACCTTCATTCATTTATATGAATTTCCCCTTTTCTGTCGCCAGCTCCGCCCTATAGGATCATTATCTCTAATGAGGGATCGAGCCGTCATTACTACTATAATGCAGATATAACAGTAACTGCTGGAGAGCCGTATAACATCACATGTGAAGTACACGGAGCGAGACCGCCTGCAGCACTGCAATGGCGTATACCAGATGATGTAATTGTGGTTCTTCATAATCAGTCTGATGCCATATGGGACAACAGCTATGTCTCTCGGAAAGCTGCTACGATCATGCCATCTAGGAATGATCAAGGAAAGAGTCTGCGCTGTGTGGCATCACATCCACAACTACAATATGGTCTTCAACGCTCAGTTCACCTGATTGTTCAGGGTAAGCAAACGTGTTAAATAGAGAGCGCAAAGTCTTTTTTTATTTTTGTGTGGTGCCGATGACATAAAAGCTAATTCAATTTCTTGTTCTTGTTACTATTTACTCAGATATCAGAATTTAAGCAGTTTATGGGAAAAATCTAAATGAATATTTTCCACTGTTTATTCAGAAGATTAATATTTTCTTTTTACGTTTATTCTTTCAATTCATGAGTAAAACTGAACAAAGAAAATAAATATCTTTCCTTGACACATAATTTCTGTTTCTTACATGGTTTTGTACGTGATTTTTTTCTCACTCTCTCTCATGAAGTTTTACCCTCTAGCATGTTACTTTTTTCATCCGGAGAAAGCGGGAAAAACGTACAAGGGTCGACCACCATTTACGTTCATGAAGATTCATTGACTTCCATCACTTGTAGAAGTATAGGATCACTACCAGCAGTTGAACTATCATGGATACTTGACTACAACAAAGGTCTTACCGGTAACATAAGTCATTCGAAATATCGCAGTACTTTAGATGGAAGTTTGTTTGACACCGAAAGTACCATCAAGATACATCCAGAAAGGAAACATCATGGAATGTATCTTCGGTGCTATGCATCCCTGGGAGACTTTTTTGAGCTACGGGTAGCTAAATTGATGGTTTATGGTGAGTTTATGTTCTTAAATATGCCCGGATGTTAAAATGGCTGAACTTGATTACAATTCTTTGTTACTGAAAGTCCCATTCATCAATAATGAATTGAAAGAGGTTAGCATTCCAGTTATCAATATCGACCCCATCATAACGAAATCATCATCATAATTATTAATAATTTGACGTCACCTGCCACCTGGGACTGGAAGGGGACAAGCGAACGTCAATCACTGTCATACTGGGGTGTCTCCTCTCTGTACAACTAAATATTATGTATTGTAGATTTTACATTTTGCAAAAGGACATTTCGACACTTGAAGGCTTTACGAAAACTACTTTTTGTTAATTTATGTGTAAAGGGCCACCAGATGATGTTAACATATCTACTCCCGATGATCTACACGACGGTATAGAAACCAAGGTAAGCTGCATAGCTGTTAATGGATACCCTGCTCCGCTCATCCATTGGTACATGGGATCGAGAAATGTGACACAAGATTCGTCTCTAAAGACTTCAATAAATGTAGATAATCGGTATGGTGTTGAAGGCACCCTTACCCTAATACCAACGAGGTGTGATCATGGGAGGCATCTTCTCTGTCAGGCTGTTCATCCTTCGAGACCCTCCATGCGGTCAATGAATGATAGCATGGTACTGAACGTATCATGTGAGTTATAACTTCGCATACAAAATCATTGTAAGAATAGAATAATACTTATTTTGTATTGCGTATGAAATTTGTCTGTTTATGTGTTTATCAATGATCCACAAGTAGTTCAATTATGTTATTTTGTTTTCTTTTTAATTCTACACAATTGTATTTCTACTTCTATGTACATTTAATGAAATGCTTCACTCGCGCCCTACGGGCTGGCGTTTCCCCATCTGAAACCGGAATGTATATGGATATTGATAACGAGCAGTCAAAGTAATAGGCGATAATGTCATTGGTTCTCCTCCAAACATAGAATCCCCACCCTTACCTTTCGTTTCATTTTCTATCTCCGCATTTCAACACTGATTTTCAATATTTGTCTTCAATCTAGATGACCCAGTTGTGATCATTTCTCCTCGACGGCTTACATCAAATAAAGTGCGTAATGGGTTCGTGTTGACATTTACCTCAGACGCCAATCCTCCTGCTTTTATTTTCCAATGGCTCTGCAACGGCACATGGCTTTCTAACGGCACTCTTAATATATCACTCTCCGAGACTTTAGCCGAAGGTAAAACGCTGACTTCCAATGTAGTGGCGATTCGAAACCATATTTTCGAAGATCCATGTGACTACACATGCACTGCTCTTTCAAACTATGGCTCTGGTAGTGCAGTTTTCGACTCAACTTTTGTTCGTAAGTATAACCTTTTTTTTCTTTCAGTGTAGCTATTTACTTGTGTACTGTCTAAATGATTTTCTCGTTTTCGTTTAATCAAGCAGTGCTTGCTTCGATATGAAAAACAGTCAACTCATACCCATAAAAACCGTCTTCTATTTTTCATTAATGATTAAGGTCTTGTATCTGAAGAAACGAGACCCTAATAATTTTGTATTTAAACATTAACACTGATTAACCTCTAAATGCAGTTATTCCGGAATCACCTTCTTGGCTTATCGTCGACCCAAACCAAACGACATCTCCAACTGTCTTTGTTACCTGGCAACCTGGATTCAACTTCACGTTACGCTACAATCAGCTTGATCGAAAGTTCAAAGTAAATACTACTATATTTCATGGGATGACTGATAAAATCTATCAATCTCAGTGCCAAAAGTGCCGACTAAAGTAAGATCTGAATAGCTTTCATTTTCGAAGCGCAAGAAAGAATTTATTGAGCTTGTCAACCATTAATCTTTGTGACTACTCATTCTGCCAATGAAAACTGATATTGCTTCCTCCTCACTTTTTATATGCAGATATTCTGGAAATTGCACGTTGGTTCATGATACAAACGTCGCCAGTTTGAACTCACATGGAGAGACAATCCATGAATGACAATATGAATTATTGTCTTCGAACATTTATCTTTCTTGCATTCATCGTAGCTAAAGACCTATGAGAATAGCGTGTATATTAGTAATTGGAACTCAGAAGTCCTCACCCGATACCAATACAGTAATAGTAAGATAGCGTAGCAGGTTACCCAAAGTGGCTCAGTAATATAAGAGCAGAATATATAATCTGCAATTAGGTGTATAGGAACATTGCTGATTGTATGGCGTCAAAGGACCTCCCTCCTCCCCCCCCCAGCCCCCCCCCCTCCCCGTATAAAATAGCTTTTCCTGAATTGCTCAAGACAGTGCTTATTGTGTAACATATGCCCTTTGCTTGTTCGTATATCGTTAGATTACAACAATAATTACCAAAACAATAACATTTATTATTGCTCCCTAAGAAACAAGTTTGCACAAAAAACGACATTCATTATTCATTTCAATGAAAACGTATAAAATATGATCGATTAATTATAATGAAATTATAACATAAATTACCGTGAACTGCACAGAGCTAGCCTTGCCGGATCGCGTCGAGCTAGCTAGCCCTGCCCAGGGGGAACGTGGGCCGTGGGGTGCGTTTCCTTCCGAAAAAAAACGGGGGAAAATCCAAGAAATGTTACATAAATGTTCAGTCTACGCATTCAGAAATGCCTCAGAATGTACCATAGAGCATCTTAAGGTTCAACATTTTCCGGGACCTTTTGGCCCCGGACCACACGCCGATAATGGCTTCGTGCTCATGCCCCTCCTATTCAAAAATCCTGGATCCGCCGCTGCAGCCGGTCAAGCAGAATGTATATCGCATAGGCTGCCTGATAATACGTAGGCGTATTCCGCACAAGCTTTCCATAGTAAGTTACTGTTACAATATATAACCCAGAGACAACGATATACGGTAGCTGAGTAGCGCGCGCGCTGGATGACTAATTGTTAAGTATGATACTGTGGCCTACGATAACCCAGATGACAAATATGAATTGTAGGATACTGTTGCTACTTTGTCACCTGGGTTGCAGATTATATATTCTGCTCAGATATTACTGAGCCACTTTGGATCACCTGCTATGTTATCTTACTATCTCGATTTTTGGTATCAGGTTAATGGCCCGGTCCCACTGGCCGATGGACACAAAACGTATGCATAACGAACACAGCGGACGAGCAAAATTTCCGGGGTGGCTCCATCCGTTTTCATCCACTCCAGAAATGGACAAAATTTGCGAAAATTTGCGAAGACAGAACGGAAAATAACGGACGTGGGTAGTATGTAGAGGGGAGGTTAAACGGATGTTCATCGGAAGCCTAGCGGATGGAAAGCGGATGGAAGTGGATGACAGCTTTGAATACTTTAAATACGAGATGCATACGCTTACATCCTTTCTATTTCCGTGCTACTAACGATGTATAGACGTTCCATGTACCTTATCTTTCCTCCCTCTTTCCGTTTTCAGCTGCAACGGATGTGAGTTGCGAGGATGCCCAGATGATGCAGAGAGGATACAGCGGACGTTTAACGGATGATAACGGACATAGAACGTTTGTTGCTCGTGTTTGTCGCGGATTTACATCGTACACGGCGGAAGTTCATCCGTTCTAAAAGTTTTGGGCAGCTCAAAACCTTTTGCGCGGATGAAATCACAGTGGACGAATTTTCGATGGATAGAGCGTATGAAACACGTATGCAATGAGTAACATAACGGATGCATAGCGTTTTCCAACGGATGGCAAGATTCGTTAACGTTTTACATCCTCTTTGCATCCGTAAGTGCAGTGGGACCGGGCCTTCAGTCCTCCCAGTCGTTTACACGCCACCATCAATGTCTCGGCTACTGTCGTGGCAGGACGAGAGCGGAAATATCTTGGCAACAGATATATGTCAAGGAGTAGGATGCCAAAACGTGCAAAATTGGAAAGATATATTAAAATACAGTTTCAGATTTCTCCAGTGGATACTTATCTATTATGAAGTTAACGATGGAAGACAGTGGCAGATATCTGTGCTTATTAGCTTAACTTGAACTAAGTACCACACTCTGTCGTTTGGATGCTGACACGGTGATTGACCCCTTAATAAATTGTACTTTATTTATTTATCCATACATGGTATAATACAGAACGTGATCAGCAGTCATTGGCTGAATTGTTTACATATAACAATTAAATTGTACAAGTACATAGAATACAACAATGCAAATTAAATACCAGATAATAATCAGGGTGCATAGACTAATTTGGGTCAAATAACTTAAAAACAAAGAGAACAAGCAATAAAAGTAATGAAACATACTTCAGACTTGCATGGAGAACATTTGTTGCATTTGTGATCGATAAACTAGGTGCATCATTCCTACCATTCTATCTATTCTCTTCTTCCCCCTTCTCTCTCTCTCTCTCTCCCTTTGTATGCGCCTCTCTCTCTATATCTAGCATGTGGGCTGTTGATAGATATATAAATGATTTAGTAATATATGATTCAAAGTCAAAATTATTTAGAATGAGATCAAAAGGGAATATAATCATAACTAATACTAACGATTGAGTATTAGAATTTGTTTTTAAAGTGTGCAACGTTATAATTCTTAAGTGTTCAATAAACAATCAGATTTTCTGCAAACTTGAATGGAGTGAAAGATTTTATATACTGTAATATTATCTAAGACTGTATAATTGGTATATTAATGTAATTAACACTAAGTTAATTACACATATGGCTACAAAAAAAGCAGTAAACCGAGGATAATGGGATATTGTTGGGAGACATTTGTTTTTTTTACCTAAGTGTATTTCACGACAGATCTATAATATCATTAATGACACAATAACTAAATAATTAAAAAAAAGAGTTCAGATCATTGTTTCCTTCTCTAAATCAATGTTTCCTCATTCGAAGTAATTAAGAATTTTCCCCATTTTACTCTAAATTTGCATTCACTATCCGAATGGTGTAGGGAAGAGCACTTCTTTATTCGCGCTCCAATTTCTGTGCAAACAAACTTCGGAATAGGTTTAAACCTCTCGCAATGATCTGGAATATGAAAATGACCGCCAAGCGGAAAAAGCCAGAGGCAAATATTTGATGAAAGTCTGCTCAATTCTTCGGCAAGACTTACTGCCAGTTCATGCCGTTTTTCGTTGAAGGTGGGCAGTCCAAATGTTTTCATCATTGTTTGTTATTGGAACTTTTATTCATTTATTTATTTACAGTTTTATTTTAGCATGGTTGCTTCTGCAAATAGGACAAAGGTAATAAACAGTAGAATATTGAAAGGATCTATTGAGGGAGAGTAAAGAGGGAGCGGACAGAAAGAGACAGAAATAGAGAGAGAATTAGATAGAAAGAGAGAGGATAGAGAAAGAGAGAGAGAGGTTGAGGGGAAGGAAAATTGACTACGAGGTCATTAAAGGAAACATGAGTACACTAAAGTGGATGTCCTAGAAGAGTGTTCAAGTAGGGTACAAAAGACATGGACAACGGGAGAAGGGTAGAAAAGGGGAGGGGAAGAGAAGGAAACTGAAAGTGAGAGAATGAGAGAAGGAGGGACAGAGATAAAAAGAGATCATTTATACCTGTACCGATATAGTAATTATATAAGCGGTAATGTCTCCGAATAGCATAGAAACAGTTATACAAATGTTGATTTAAAATATTAGAGTAATGGGACTAGTCTTTGTTTGGCCTTCAGTATATTTCATTGCTTCGAACCTGAGTACTGAAAAGTTCGGATACACCCGTTTTTTTCAAGGGAGGCAGTGGGTTTTTGAAGGTGTCCGAACTGGGGTTTCGTGAATCGTTGGCATAAATACTAGGGGCCATTATTCCATCCACACATTTGTAAACTTCGCTCAATCTAAGAACCTGTCATCTTGAGTGTATGTTTTTCCACTGTAAGGCCTAATATAATAATGGTATAATGTTTTTTTGGATGTGCTATCATGATCATTCTTGTGAGCCTATAATGAAGTTCTACCATACGATATCACTTAAATCGAAATATGGCATTACGAGGGAGGTACGTAGTAAATCTAATTAAATTAAATTTTCTTTGAAGTTTTCTTGGTCATGATGTCAATATAGTACATATAAGACATATTTCGTCTAGAAAGACAACTAAGCATTTAAATTTGTTTCACTATTAAGTCACTGAAACGAGATGAGATTTGGTATCATGTCGATTATATTAATAGCTAAAATTCCATTAAAAGCCTATGGGCAACTTTTCGTTAGTGTCTTTACGCTTTCTAGTCTAGAAATGATTGGAAATAAAATACGTTGCTTTCTGTGTATGTTTGTTCTTGGAACTTTTGAATATTAGTTAAATTAAAGCACGAATAAGTTTAGGTATTTATAAGAACCATATATTAGTTTCTACAGCAACATCAAAAGCCTAAGGCAAAACTTCTGAAATGAATGTTCTTTTGATACATTTCAATTGGAAGTAATTTTGTCACAATGTCGAAGAGAAAGAGCGCCCTTCTTGTTCACGCATTTACAGCATGCATAATGTCATTTCAAATTGATGACTTAGTGAAGTTTGTGAAACTGAATCGGTTTCGGAAGGAGACGGTGAAATTCGTTTCACTTAAAACACTATAACTCACTAACGATTCCTCCAAAGTATAGTCTATTAGTTCAAGAGCATTTACTCATTTTGTACTGTCTGCTCACGCTCATAATCATCACTAGTGCGTTTTAAAAGCTCGTCAAATATAATTTCGAATCACAAGGTTCGATTTTCAAATAACGATGGCGATTTGTGCAAATGTTCTTCTCTTTCTCGCAGTTATCATCTCTAAATCTGGTAAGTTTTATTTCCTGATAAATATCGTTCGTACTAACCCCAGATAGAGAATGAGAGAGATGTAACAATTTTATAATGTCAATACACAAACCGATAGTCGTTGAAATCATATTTTCTAAATGCTTTCAATTTCGTAATCCGCTATTATTTCGTTTTTCTCTTGATGTTATGATGGGAGTAAATAGATAGTTAGTTGTAAAATTATCAAATAACAACACTTGTATAGCAAGTTCGATCATTGGCAACAAACCTGGTCGTAAAGCCAAACTAAGAAAAAAATTGTAGTATCTCATCTTTGTCGCTCATTACGTTAACACAGATCGTTTTCTATGCCAGGCACATATTGATAACTAACTAATCGGTCAAATTAGATAGTATACTGGTAACATTGGGCCATCATCTTGTTTAGCACGGTTTTTATTTGATCCGTGACGTAGCTTTATGGATCGGTACTGGAGGCAACGCTGCATTAAGTGGCGAGAAACAACTAAAAGACAGACAAAGTGCGAAAACAGAGGAATAGCAAGAAAAGAATACGACTAGAGCATCTCCCACACCATCCTCCTAATCAATGAATTCGAATTTCATTTTTTGAATACGACCAGTACCCCCTTCCTCCCTCGTCATTCCAGTGCCTCTTCAATGGGTGGATTTGCACTACCCCTAATGTATTCCATGCGTGCTAATAGCAATATACCAGGTAAATTTCCTTGGAATATGTTTTATTTCACCCATGCAGGATACCATGCATTTGAAGTGTCCATTCAGACATTCAATTCTCTTCCAGTCATCGGAGAAGACTTCACACTAGTCTGTACTTTCACGCCGCAATCAGAATATCGGCGGCTAATTTGGGCAAAGAGTACTAAAATCGTGGTTGCCTCTCACTCTTGCATGCCGTCTAGAGATTGCACTGCGGTTACCGATCCTTTACCATCGAAGTTCAGCTTCATGGCAGACACTAGCAGCGGAAATTTAACATTAAAACAACTTGACAGAAACGATAGTGACAATTACCAGTGCACAGTTAGCAGTACATACGGGGAAGATAATTCAGGATCAAGTAGCATGCTAGTCACACCATTATCACCAGGTATATCATATTTATATTGAATTTGCACAGCAAACATCAAGGATAACACATTGTTTATTCATGACATATGAGTGTCCATTTGATTAATATCTTAATTCAACCTAACGTTTCCGTCTTGTATTATCACTTAAAGAAGCTCCAAAACAAATGAGAGTCTCATATATTTTCCACATATTATTAAACGAGCAAGTGATTTACTTGATACGTGCTTATTATATCATTACTTTACGGAGTGTCCTGATTTTTACAGTCACAATTACAGTTTGTTCCATATTGAAGGTTTTCTAGTAGCAATCATACGGGTAGAGGGACGATTATGTACATTGACGATTGTCTCAATAATTGTATTCGGTAACAACTTTCACATTTTAATAACTTGAGTAAAAACATAGCTTTTAAATGAACTATGTTTGTGATGCTCCAATGTCTAACTTTGAAGTAGTAATCTCTGAAAGGCTGTTTTAGAGTAATTAGTGATTCCATCTCAAGTAAGTAGACTTTCAGAATGGAGAAGTACAATTCGAAGCGACCTTCATTCATCTTAAATATTCTCTCTTAATCTGTTGTCAGCTCCTCCCTTTCTTATCACTATTCTTCATGAGAGGTCGAGCCGTTATTACCACTACAACGTCAATACAACGGTAACTGCTGGTGAGCATTATGGCATTACATGTGAAGTATACGGGGCCAGGCCTCCTGCAGTACTGGAATGGCATATACCAGATGATGTAACCGGTATTCTTCATGATCAGTCTGATATCGTAACAGGTGACATATTTATCTCTCGGAAGGGTGCTACCATCACGCCCTCTACTAATGATCAAGGAAAGATTATCCATTGCATAGCATCACATCCAGAACTACAAAATAATCTTCAATGCTCAATTAACCTGAATGTTCAAGGTAAGTAAGCATGTTAAGGGTTTTGATGTCATTGAATCTGAGTCTATGTAGAGTTCTGTTTACTCTTTATACACCGCTCTACTCAGATATAAGAATGTAAGCAGTTTGTGGCAAAATCTCAATGAATATTTGAAGAACTCGGTTTAAAAAAGCACTGCATCCATTTTTTATCAAAATTTGTTGTATTTTGTTTTGTTTTTGCATTAATGCACACTTTACAAGTAGCCTTATACACTGACACTTCCCAAAAAGCTGAAAGTCCAAAGAAAAGTAAAAATCTGCATTTAAAATATCAGTTCGGTTAAAAAAGGTACTATATTAATTCAAATTATGCATTGTAGCTTAACAGTTTGCAATATTTTTGGTTCCATAAAGCAGTGTATCCAGTTTCGTTTCTAAATGGAACTTTACCCAACACAAATATTAACCAAAAAAAATCACACAAAATATTTGTGAAAACTTAAATTTGTTTAAAGAGCGCTTTTATACTTGTATCATACAATAGTACAACTAACAAAATCTTCTTTTATCAGATCTTGGATTTATAGATGAAATACCTTTTTGGAACTAAGCTCTTCAGTTGCGAATATTTATTCAGGAGATTCATATTTTATTTACAAGTTTATTCTTTCAATTCATGAGTAGAAATGTATCAAGGAAATATATACATTTCCTTACATGATTTTGTATATAATATTTTTTATCTCTCTCTTTCATGAAGTTCTACCCTCTAGCATGTTGCTCTTTGCATCTGGAGAAAGCGAAGAATACGTACAAGGATCAAGAATCATTTATATCCAAGAAAATTCGTTGACTTCAATCACTTGTAAAAGTATTGGATCACTACCAGCAGTTCAATTTTCATGGAGACTTGGCGACAACAAAAGTCTTCCCAGTAACATAAGTCTTTCGAAGCATCGCAGTGCTTTAGATGGGAGTTTGTTTGACACTGAAAGTACCATCAAGATACATCCAGAAAGGAAACATCACGGAATGTTCATTTGGTGCTATGCATCTCTGGGAGTCTTTTTTGAGCTACGGGTAGCTAAATTGATGGTTTATGGTGAGTTTAGGTTATTCAATATGCTGGTAATTTTATATTGGCTGAACTTGATTGGAATTGTTTTGTACTGAAAGTCCCATTCCTTACTAATGAATCAAAATAGGTAGCGTTTTTTAAATCAATATCTACCCCATAACGAAATCATCATAATAATTTTTAATATTTGACGTCACCTGGGACGGGAAGGAGAAATCCGAACGTATATCACATTGAAACTGAGTTGTCTCCGCTCTGTACAACTAAATACTACGTATAAGAGATTATATATTTTACCAAATGACATTTTGACACTTAAATGGTTTGCCCAAACTTATTTATTCTATGTATGTGTAAAGGCCCACCAGATGATGTCAAAATATCTACCCTCGATGATCTACACGACGGTATAGAAACCAATGCCAGCTGCAGAGCTGTTAATGGATACCCTGCTCCGCTCATCCATTGGTACATCGGATCACGAAATGTGACACATGATTCATCTCTTAAGATCTCAATGAATGTAGATGATAGGTATGATGCTGAAAGCACCCTTACCCTAATCCCAAAGAGATGTGACCATGGGAAGCATCTTCTCTGTCAGGCAGTTTATCCTACGAGACCCTCCATGCGGTCAATGAATGATAGCATGGTCCTGAACGTATCATGTGAGTATTAAGTTCTCATACAAAAATATTGGGAAGGATAGTATAATACTTTTGTTATGTATTGCGTATGATATTTGTCTGTCTATGTGTTTATCAACGATCCTCTAGTTGTTCAATTCAGTTATTTTGTTTTCTTTTTAATTCTACACATTTGTATTTCTATTTCTATGTACATTTAACGAAATTCTTCACTCCCGCCCTATGGGCTGGCGTTTCCCATCTGAAACCAGAATGTATATGGATGACGAGCAGTCAAAGTAATAGGCTATAATTTTTCTTCATTTTCCTGCAAACAATGAATCACCACCCTTACTTTTCGTTTCATTTTCTATCACCGCATTTCAAAACTGATTTTCAATATTTTTCTTCAATCTAGATGACCCAGTTGTGTTCATTTCTTCTCGACGGCTTACATCAAATAAAGAACGTACTGGGTTCGTATTGACATGTACCTCAGACGCCAATCCTCCTGCTTTTAACTTCCAGTGGCTCTGTAACGACACATGGCTTTCTAACGGCACTCTTAATATATCACTCTCCGAGAATTTAGCCGAAGATAAAACGCTGACTTCCAGTGTAGTGACGATTCGAAACCATCTGTTCGAAGATCCGAGTGACTACAAATGCATTGCTCTTTCAATCTATGGTTCTGGTAGTGCAGTCTTCAACTCGAATTCTGTTTGTAAGTAGAAACTTTTTTATTTTTTATTTTTTTCTTCAGTGTAGCTGTTTACTTGTGTCCTGTGCATCTGATTTTCTTGTTTTAATTTAATCAAATGGTGCTTGCTTCCAAATAGAATACAGTCAACTTATATCCACGAAACCGTCTTTTTTTTTCATCCATGGTTAGGTCATTTTACTGAAGAAACGAGACCCTATCAATATTCTATTTAAATATTACCACTGATTAACATCTAAATGCAGTTATTCCGGAATCACCTTCTTGGCTTATCGTCGACCAAAACCAAACGACATCTTCAACTCTCTTCGTTACCTAGCAACCTGGAATCAACTTCACGTTACGACACAATCGGCTTAATCGAAAGTACTAAGTAAAAAATACAATATTTCAATGGATGACTGACAATATCAATAAATCTCATTAATGCCAAAAGTGCCGACTATAGTAAGTTTTCACAACCCCCTTCAGAGATATCAACTGCTTTCATTTTCGTAGCGCAAGAAGAATTTATTGAGCGTGTCAACCATTAATCTTTGTGACTACTCACTCTGCCAATGAAAACTAATATTGCTTCCTCCTCACATTTTATCTACAGATATTCTGGAAAATTGCATGCTGGTTCATGACACAAACATCCCCAGTTTGAACTCACATGGAGAGACAATCCATGAATGACAATATGAATTATTGTCTTCGAACATGTATCTTTCTTGTATTCATCGTATCTAACACGTATGAGATGAGCGTGTCTTAACTACTAGTAATTGGAACCCAGAAGTCCTCCCAGTCGTTTACACGCCACCATCAATGTCTCGGCTACGGTCGTGGCAGGACCAGGACGGTAATATCCTGGCAACAGATAGATGTCAAGTAAACGTGCAAAATGTTAAAGATATTAAAATACAGTTTCAGGGCAGATTTCCAGTGGATACCTAACTATTATGAAAATAACGATGGAAGACGGTGGCAGATACCAGAGCTTATTAGCTAAACTTGAACTAAATACCACACTCTGTCGTTTGGAAGCGGACACGGTGATTGACTCATTAGTAAATTGTACCTTATTTATTTATCTATACATGGTATAATACAGAACGTGTTTAGCAGTCATTAGCTGAATTGTTTACATATCCCAATTAAATTGTACAAATACATAGAATACAAAAAATGCAAATTAAGTACTAGATAATAATCAGGGTGCATATACTTCTGTGGGTCAAATAATTTAAATACAAATAGAACAAATAATATAGGTAATAAAACATACTTCATAATTGCATGGAGAAAAGTTGTTGCATTTGTGATCGATAAACTAGGTGCATCATTCCTACCATTCTATCTATCTTTTCCTTCCCTTTCTCTCCTCCTTCTCTCCCCCTCTCCCTCTCTCTTCCTCCTTCTCCTTTTGTATGCGTCTCTCTCTATGTAGCATGTGGGCTATTGATAGATATATTAATAATTTGGTAATAGATATTTCAAAGTCAACATTATTTAGAATGAGATCAAAAGGGAATATTATCATAATTAATAGTACCGATTGAGTATTAGAATAAAATAAATTGTGTGCAAAGTTATAATTGTTACATTGTTAAATAAACAATCAGGTTTCTGCAGAGCTCGAATGGAGTGAAAGATTGTTTATATTGTATTATTATTTAAGATAATTTATTATAATTTGTATATAAACGTAATTAACACTAAGTTAATTACACATAAGGCGACATAAACGCAGTAAACGGAGAATAATTGGATATTGATGGGAGAAATTTGTATTTAACCAAAGTGTATTTCACGACAGATCTATAGTATCATTAATGAAACTAATAACTGAACAATTAAAAACAAGAGTTGAGATCATTGTATCCTTCTAAAAAACAATGTTTCATCATTCGAAGTATCTAAGGGAAACTTCCCCATCCCACTTTAAATTTGCAGTCACGCTGCAAATGGTGTAGGGAAGAGTACTTCTTTATTCGCGCTCCAATTTTTGTGAAAAAAAACTTTGGAAAAGGATGAAAGTCTGCTTAATTCTCCGACCAGACTTAATGCCAGTTCATGTTGTGTTTCATTGAGGGTGGGCAGTCCAAATGTTGTTATCATTGTTTGTTATTGGAAATTTTATGCATTTATTTATTTACAGTTTTATTTTAGCATGGTTGCCTCTGCAAATAGGAAAATGGGGTGATAAATAGTAAAATGTTGAGGCGGGGATATATTGAGGGAGAGTAACGAGGGAGCGGGATAAAAAGAGACAGAAAGAGATAGAATTAGATAGAGAGAGAGAGAGAGAAAGAGAGGGAGAGGGAGAGGGGTTGAGGGGGGAAGAAAACTGACGACGAGGTTATTAAAGGAAACATGAGTATACTAAAGTGGATGTCCTAGAATAGTGTACAAGTAGGGTAAAAAAAGACATGGACAATTGGAGAGGGGTAGAAAAGGGGAGGGGAAGAGAAGGAAACTGAAAATTAGAGACCGAGAGAGGGAGGGACAGAGAGAAAAGGAGATCATTTATACCTGTACCGATATAGTAATTAAATACGCGGTAATGTCTACAAATAGCATAAACACAGTTATACACAAGTTGAATAAGAATATTTGAGTAATGGGGCTAGTCTCCGTTTGGCCTTAATATATTTCATTGATTCGAACCTGAATACCGAAAAGTTCGGATACACCCGTTTTTTTTTTCAAGGGAGGCAGTGGGTTTTTGATCGTGTGCGTACTGGGGTTTCGTGAAACGTTGGCATAAATACTAGGGGCCATTATTCCATCGACACATTTGTAAACTTTGCTCAATCTATGTACCTGCCATATTGAGTGTATGTTTCTCCACTGTAAGGCCTGACATAACTACGGCATAATGTTTTTGTAATGTGCTCCCATTATCATTCTTGTGAGCCTATTATGAAGTTTTACCAGACAACATCACTTAAGTCGAAATATGGCATTACGAGGGAGGAACATAGTAAATCAAATTAAATTACATTTTCTTTAAAATTTTCTTGGCCATGAATTCAACATAGTACTTATAAGACATATTTCGTCTAGAAAGACAGCTAAGCATTTAAATTTGTGTGACTATTAAGTCACTAAAACGCGATGAGATTTAGTATCGTATGGACCATATATTAACAGCTAAATTTACATCAAAAGCCTATGGACAACTTTTTATTTGATTAGATTTATTTATTTATTCACTGTAAAAACCCAGTTCAGCTCTTAAGCTTTACAATAGGGCCGTGCATATACAATACAAATACAAATTAAACATAAGAAAACATATATCATATAAAGAATAACAAAATAGTAGAATAACTGATGACACACCAAGATGAAATAAATTATATGATTTAGTATGCATGTATACGCAAAAAATATAGTTTGATATAAGTTGGGTTTAAAACACATATTGTAAAGAAATATCAAAGAATTTTAACCACGACATAAATATGATAAAAGGTGCTGAAATATCATACAAATATAAAGGATATACATGAAATACGGGTTTTCCAAATTTTAAAACATTTTTTAATACGATTTTTAAAAAAACCATTGCATTTGCCAAGTTGTATTTAGGCACAAAAAAGAACAACAAATAATTCAATTATATTTTTAAACCTATATACCTATATTTCGTTAGTGTCTTTATGCTTTCTAGTCTAGAAATGGTGGCAAATTAAATACGTTGCTCTCTGTGTATGTTTGTTTTTCGAACTCTTGATTATTAGGTGAATGAAAGCACGAATAAGTTAAGGTATTTATACTTACCGTATTTACCGTACTTTACAGTACTTACCGTACTTACCAAAACTTCTGACATGAATGATCTTTTGATACATTCCAATTGGAAGTAATTTTGTCACAATGTCGAAGAGAAAGAGCGCCCCTCTTGTTCACACATTTACAGCATGCATATTGTCATTTCAAATTAATGGCTTAGTAAAGTTTGTGAAACTGAATCGGTTTCGGAAGGAGACGGTGAAATTCGTTTCACTTATAACCCTATAAATCACAAACGATTCCTCCAAAGTATGGTCTAATAGTTCAATAGCATTTACTCATTTTGTACTGTCTGCTTACGTGCCTAATCATCACTAGTGTGTTTTAAAAGCTCGTCAAATATAATTTCGAATAGCAAGATTCGATTTCCAAATAATTATGGCGATTTGTGCAAATGTTCTTCTTTTTCTCGCAGTTATCATCTCCAAATCTGGTAAGTTTTATTTCATGATAAAAGTTGTTCGTACTTAGCCTAGGTGGAGAATTAGAGAGGTGTAACAATTTTATAATGTCAATACACTAACTGATAGTCGTCGAATTCATATTTTTCAAATGCTGTTCATCTCGTAATCCGCAATTATTTAGTTTCTCTCTTGATGTTATGATGGGAGTAAATAGATAGATAGTTAGAAAATTAACAAATAAAAACATTTGTATAGCAAGTTCGATCATTAGCAACAAACCTGGTCGTAAAGCCAAACTAACAAAAGAATTGTAGCGACTCCCATCTTTGTCGTTCATCACGTTAACACTGGTCGTTTTCTATGCCAGGCACATGTTGATAACTAATCGGTCAAATTAAATAAGACACTAGTAACATTGGGCCATTGTCTTTTATAGTTAGTGTGTTTAGAGCAGTATGTAGTTGATCCGTAATGTAGTTGTAGGGATCGGCATCAGAGGCAACGCACTATCAAGTGGCGAGAAACAATTAAAAGAAAGGCAAAGTGAGAAAACAGAGGAATGACAAGAAAATACGATTAGAGCATCTCCCACACCCTCGTCCTAATCAATAAATTTGCATTTCATTTTTTAATACGACCATTGCCCCCTTCCTCCCCCGTCATTCCAGTGCCTCTTCAATGGGTGGACTTGCGCTACCCCCAATGTATTCCATGCGTGCTATTAAGTATTAACAATATCTCAGGTACATTTCCCTTGGAATATGTTTTATTTTACCCATGCAGGATACCATGCATTTGAAGTGTCTATTCAGACATACGATTCTCTTCCAGTCATCGGGGAAGACTTCACACTAGTCTGTACTTTCACACCGCAATCAATATATCGGCGGCTGATTTGGGCAAAGAGTAATAACATCGTGGTTGCCTCTCACTCTTGTCTGCCGTTTAGAGATTGTACATGGTTTACCGTTCCTTCACCATCGAAGTTCAGCTTTATGGCAGACACTACCAGCGGAAATTTAACATTAAAACAACTTGACAGAAATGATAGTGACAATTACCAGTGCAGAGTAAGCAGTACATACGGGGAAGAGGATCCAGGATCAAATAGCTTGCAAGTGACACCATTCCCACCAGGTATGCTATTCATTATAATTAATTAACACAGCAAAAGTCAAAGATAACATGATGCTAATTCATGATATATGAGTGTACTCCTGTTTAAATTATGAATTAAACTTCTCTTGTCTTGTGTTTTATTACATAAATATTATATGTATACTTTTGGAAACCTAAATACAAACGAAAGACTCACATTTTTCACACGTTATTAGACGGGCAAGTGATCAGTGGGATACATACCAAAATGTCCAATTATATTATTATTTTACGAAGTGTTCTGAAAATATTATTGAATGTACAGTTTGTAAAATGTTGAGTGTTCGCTACTTGCCATCGTTCGGGGATGGGACAACTATCATAAAGAACGACAACTTTAAAAGCTTAATAACTTAAAAAGCATGTCCAAAAATTGCGTCGAAAGGAACTATGTCAATCGAATGTGCTACACCAATGCCTAATTTTAAAATCGTAATCTTAGAAAGTTTGTTTAGAGTCATTAATGAATCCATAAAAAAAGAACATCGCTGTTAGAGAGGAAAAGAACAATTCGAAGCCACCTTTATTCATCGTAACTATTCCCTTTTCTGTCGCCAGCTCCGCCCTTTAGGATCCGTATCACTGATGAGAGATCGATCGGTTATTACCAAAACAACGTCAATATAACGGTAACTGCTGGAGAGCCGCACGACATCACATGTACAGCAGACGGGGCAAGGCCTCCTGCAGTACTGATATGGACTATACCAGATGATGTAAAGGTTCTTCTGCAAAATCAGTCTAATGTCATACAAGGCAACAGCTATGTCTCCCGGAAAGCAGCAACAATCACGCCCTCTACGAGTGATCAAGGAAAGAATCTCTGCTGCGTGGCTTCACATCCAGAACTACAAAGTAACAGTCAGAGTTCAGTTTACCTAAAGGTGCAAGGTAAGGAATACACTAATACCAAGTACTACGCGTATTCTTGTTCTCACAGCCCGGCAGTGTAATCTCGTTAATCACAGATTGCATCAATGTCAGTTAAGTGAGCCCACGAATTCATGTGTTTACCCTGTATCAAGTGCTCCACTCAGATCTCAACTTGGAACTTAATGGGGCGATATCAAATAATGAATCGTCTATTTTGCTTTGGGTATTTGTACCTTTGTTCAACATCGATTATTTTAAGCGTATACAAGTTTACTTACGGAAACATATGTGGCTAACGCATTTCTGGAGGAATTATATATCTTGCCTTATTATGTGTTTCTGTAATGAGGTTATACCAACTATTATGCTGCTTTAAATAACTGGAGATAACGGGAAAAAAATTGCGTTTCTTACACAATTTTAAAATATTTTTCACGTTCTCCCTCTCTTCTCTCTCTTTATATAGTTCAGCCGTCTAGTATATTTCTTTTTGAAAGTGGAGATAACACGGAACGCCAGTCTGGGTCAACAGTCATTTACGTTCAAGAAGGTTTATCCACTTCAATCACTTGTAAAAGTATTGGATCATTGCCAGCTGTTGAATTATCATTGAATCTTCTTGTTGACAACAATAGCATTCCCGGTAGGTCAAACCATTCAAAGTATCGCAATGCTTTAGATGGAACTTTGTTTGACACCGAAAGTACCATCGCAATACATCCAGAGAGAAAGCACCATGGAATATTCATTCAATGCTATGTATCTTTGGACGGAAACTTTATTCATGTATTATTAGCCAAGTTGATCGTGTACGGTAAGTTTGGAGTTTTCAATATATCGTCATTTGATCTTCCTTTTGATATTCCCGGTGTGAAAATGCATTGTTATTATGGATTTAATCGATTGCAAGGCCTTATTTTCGCTACGAACATAACGAAATTGTTTTATGTATGCCTCGTTATCTACCCAGTTTAAATGAATCATTATCATTTATAAGTTATCGTCACCTATGACGGGGAGGAAACGTGAACGTTTATCACTGTATACCTCGATTTTCTCCTCGCCTTTGAACTAATTATTACGTCTTTGAGCACATAATTCTTTTCTCCAAATGACAATTTGACTCATTAAAGCTCTACCCATAAACATATATTTAATTTCATTGTAAAGGCCCACCAGATAATGTTAAAGTGACAACCCCCGATGATCTACGTGATGGTGTAGAAACCAACGTAAACTGCAGAGCTATTAATGGATACCCTGCTCCGCTCATCCATTGGTACATCGGATCAACAAATGTGACACACGATTCGTCTTGTAAGACTTCAATGAATGAAGCTGATCGGTATATTGCTGAAAGCACCCTTACCATCATACCAAAGAGGTTATATCATGGGAAACCTCTTCTCTGTCAGGCAGTTCAACCTACACCACCCTCAATGCGGTCAGTGAATGATAGCATGGTTCTGAACATATCATGTGAGTGTCAATTTTCAGTAATTTTTTTGGTAAGGACATCATGATAAAGAATCTCCTAAAACTGCGTAGGACATTGGTCTGTCTACACGTTCACCAACTATCCTGAAGAGTCTTCGTCTGGTTTTGCTTGTATTTTCTTTAAGTTCTACATTTTAAATTTTGTATTCATACATGTATTTTCATTTTTGGAAATGCTTCAAACTGCCCTTGTGGGTTGCCGTTTTACAATCTTACAACTTGAACATTCAAAGAAATAGGCTAGACGTTAATTTGTTCATGCATTGACAAGTTTATTTCAGTCCCACCCCAATAACCTTAATTTGACTCCCAAGTCCCATTCCCATCCATTATCCATCCTTCTATATTTTTTTTATCTCCTCTTCTAAAAACTGATTTCCAATTTTGTTTTCTATACTCTAGATGACCCAGTTGTGTTCATTTCTTCTCGAAGGCTTACATCAAATAAATTACGTACTAGGTTCGTGTTGACATGTACCTCAGACGCCAATCCTCCTGCTTTTATATTCCAATGGTTCTGTAACGGCACACAGTTTTCTAACGACACCCATATCATAAAACTCTCCAAGAATATACCAGCATATGAAACGCTGACTTTTAGCGAAGTGGTGATCCTACACTCTCTGTCCCAAGATCTATGTGAATATGAATGCGTAGCTGTGTCTAGATATGGGTTCGGTAGTGCAGTCTACAACTCCACATTTTCTCGTAAGTATAACTGTATTTTTCGTTGTATCTTTTGGTTCGTTTGTATCTTGTCTATGTAATTTTCTTTTTTTCATTATATGAATTTGTGCTTGTTTCTTAATGAAAACATTTGCCTTAATAAATTTTCTATTTGCCATATTGATTAATAATTCAAAATCATAATCTCCAATGATTATCCATTTACGCTTTACCACTTATTAACGTTAAAATGCAGTTATCCCCGATTCACCATCTTGGTTCATCGTCGTCTAAAGTCTAACGACATCTTTAACTCTCTTCATTGCCTGGCGACTTGGATTCAACATCAGGTTAAGTCTCAATTGGATTTGATTGAACAAACTATCGACACACATGATTAAGTTCGAGGAATCAATGGGCACACTTTCGAATTGATGAGTCCTACCTATTTTTGTATCTGTTATGTATCGGTATTATCATTTTCCGCGTATGCATAAGTTCGTTTGCAGGCACAAACCCTTCAATATTTAACACACACAAGAAAATGTAATTTTACAAACAAATTTGAAAAAATATGGAGTTGCAAAAGAAGTATCTCATTTGGACAAAAATGTAAATTATGTTAACAAACGTACAATTATTTATGGGATATAAGTATATTTCATGTGTTTTTCTTTGTAATCGATATAACTTTGTATTTCTTTAGGTAAGTAATATTCATTTAATAAATGATGGGGAAAAAAGACCTTGTCAGACGTAAAGCGGAGAAGGCTTTCTGAACTGTTTGACTATCGACACTGCACGGTCTACAAAATACAAACAAACAAAAAAGTCTTCAGTTCTCCATAGGTCTTGCACTACAGCTTCTCCTGACATAGAGACTTGCAAAATTTTCTCGAGGTTTTTTGTATTTTGTTAACGTTTAAAAAAAGAGTCTATAGCTCCAGACAATATAAGAATAAAACCTCAGTTAAGGAGCTGTGGAAAGGATGACAGATAACATATTCATACAAAAGAGTAATTTGTTTGTATGTTTGGTTTCATTTCTGCATTTGTTTACATAAAAGAAAAAATGTACAAACACGGTATATGTATATTCTTAAAACCTTGAAATACATATATAATCAAATCATAATATGAATCAATGAAATAATTTTACCTTTCAATGGACGCGTTTGCCAAACCTGTTCAAAATGTAAAGAAAGCAGGAGACCGCCATCTTCAGCTAGTACTTGAACTATCAAATGCGTTAAGTGTAATATTTAAGTGTATATTTTGTTTTGAAAGTTGTATGTATTTGCATGTGCAAATGTGTGTGTGAGTGTATGTGTGTGCGCGAGTGCATGTGTTTGGAGCGCTTATCCAATCATGACTTGTATGCTAATAATGATTTATGCTTTATGGCAGCCTTGAAAAAGTATATCGTAGTACATGACTTAACAGTTATTGGGAAACTATACCTAGGTTAGGGCCAAGGTGTCGAATAGGTATATGCGCAATTAGCAATTTGGGTTTATCAAATGAAAGTTCTTAGAGTTTCGTGTCGGATAAGAATAGATTGTGTTGTTTATATAACAAACAGGTTTTTGAATGCTTGAGGAAGTAGATTATCGTAGTATCTGAACATAAAATTGCAACCTGTAAAGCATTGATATATTTATTAAAAAAATGTTTTTATCTTCTGAAATAAGAGTTCCGAATTTGCAAACAAGAATGATCCAGTGCAAATGCGAAAGCTGGGGTCTTTTTTCAACAAATGAATGGGATTTAGTTTTGTCTTCGCAAAACTTGCCAAAACATTATTACAATAAGTAAAAAGATAACCATTGTATTATACAACAAAATCAAAGTCTTTTGAGTAAATAATTGTTTCATTTTACGAATAATTCTTACACTTTTAGATATAGATCTTTGAATATAATCCAAATGGTCATTGCATGTTAAAATTCATCAATAATCACCCCGATAACATTAAATTTACGCTTTTGTTCTTGGGGCAAGTTATCAATCAATAAGCCAATTGTCATATTTGCATTTCTGTGCGCATTTGGGTAGTTGAAGTGAATAAAATGAGTTTTGTTCATATTTAGAGATACATTATTGCATTCAACCCTTTAGGACACCTTTGGTACCTCCAATCAAATGTATTCATTAGTGTCAATGTTATGGTGTGAGTAAAACAATATTTTTGTCGCCAGCAAAGAGAATAAATTGCAAAACGGATGATGCGTTCATTATATCGTTTACATACACAATATACATGAGTGGTCCCACTTAAACATGTGAACTACGATAACATTACTTATAATCAAACAAAGCACAAATATTTCTTAAGACTCGCTACCTACTTACATATGAGTGACGATTAATTAATTATACAGTCACCTATAAAACATCATTTGTGAATAGGTGGAATATTAAAAACCTTCTTATAAACATAATGTATTATATTGGCTTCTATATGTAAACAGTTAAGGAGTAAATGCAGAAAATAAAGGATAATGTCTAAATTCCCATATAGAGAGAGCACTGAACACGTTATTGTAGTACTCTATGGTCGGAGTTGAGTTACGTATATCCCCAAACACTTCTCCCATTGTGAAAAGTACAAAATTTTATATCATTCCCTGTTTTGTAGTGAGGAAAATCGCATACAATTTGCGTGCGGATTTTCCTCACTGCCGTCACTTCGTGAAAACAGTAACGAATTGTATACAACTTAATGGCGTTATCGCAAGTTAGAAGTAGAACAAAGAGGAAAAGTCAATGATTGACTCATAATATCAACTCATATCATACTTCCGAAAAAGACAATTAACGTAAGTTTCCGGAACCCCTCCCCCTCTTTTGTAGCTGACAGCCTACTTATGTTCTTCAAAGAGATGAATTGCTTTCACTTTCGAACCGCAAAAGAGAAGTTAATAAGCATATCAGCCATTCTACTTTGTGTCCACTCATTCAGTCGTTGTTAACCTGTACTGCACATCGCTCATTTTTTAATTCTCCAGATATTCTGTTAGGTAGCAGGATGGTTCATGCAACGCACCTCCTAAGTTAAAATATCCAAGGAAATGAGACGTAATAACAACATGGACGAACGTATTCGAATGTTTCTCTTCCTCACCTTCATCGTTTCTAAGACAAATGAGATAAGCTTGTCTACTAGTATTCAGAACCCAGGAATCCTCCCAGTCGTTGGTGAGAATATAACACTTGCCTGCACCTTCACCCCTCTATCAACATTTCGCCAAATGTTTTGGATGGACAGGAATAATAATATCCTAGCTAGATGTCTAGGAGTGGGATGCAGAAACGAGCAAAAAGTTTCAGATATGTCCAAGTACAGTTTGAGGGCAGATTCTTCCAACGGAAATCTAACTGTAAGGAATTTAACAGTGGATGACAGCGGCAGATATCAGTGCTCAGTTTTCACATCTTCTGATGCAGTTACTAGTGAAATTGTACTGAAGGTACTGTTACCAGGTAATTTAATCTAATATTAATCTGGATAGCTTTATCTAAGCGTGATGTGTTCGAAATTCCTATATAAATGATTGATTACTCATTCAAAATCAATACAACATTTGAACTTTTGAAAACAACAGTCATGTTAGGTGTATTGCCACTGATTATTACTACTACTAAGATCTATTCGTGACTGAAAATAATCCAAACTATGGTATTTTAACAACAACACTTGATATTGTGGTATATTTATTTTGTTTATGTACAAAACGGTCCTAGTATCTGTCAGACACTCAAGTTGACAAGATATATATTCCAGTGGTAACTAAATGTTAATTTTGCTTAACTTCCAGCGATGCCTAGATTACTATCCATCACCGACGATCGATCTGAGGATGGATACAAGAATGGAGCATCAGTGAGTATCACATCTGGACGAACCCACAACCTAACATGTTCAGTCCAAGACGCAAGACCACCTGCAGAACTGGAATGGCAGATTCCTGGGGATGTACAGATTCGACTAGACGATCAGTATAACGCTGTTTATTATGGGGCTTACATCTCTGAAAGAGTTGTTTCTGTAACTCCGTCCAGGGACGATAATGGAAAGATTTTCAGTTGTGTGGCTTCGCACCGGGAGCTGGATAGTGGGCTTCAATTGTCCATTTACCTAGATGTTCAAGGTGATTATTTTACTAATTATATAAACCCATGATTAGTTGGTGTTGGTTTATTCTGCCTAACTGATTATGCATCCAAGTATGAGAATTTTCTGGAATTGATGAAACATTCAACATCTCTAAAAAACTTCCCACTCTTCTGTATGTTGTAGGGAATCATGAAAAAGTCACCAAATCTCCTGATGCCTTAACCGCTAATATACTTTTTTGTATCACATTCCATAACAATAGTGAGTTCAACTCTGTATCTCTCCCTTCAGACTTCGTATCAAAATTCATGCTTTTCCTTTCTCCTCCCACTCAGTTCCACCGAGAGACGTAAGGATTATCGCATATGGACCCATAACTACCAATACAACAGAGACAACAAGTGCCACTGTCTTTCAAGACTCGGCAACTTTATTCACCTGCAAGAGTGTAGGATCTCGCCCTACAGCCCTTATATCATGGATTATCGGTTTGGATAACGACCTGGGTAGCACGACTTCTTTGTCTACCACGAATGAGGCCGACCAAGATCTACGTGACACCACTTTCACTCTACAGTTGATTCCAAAGAGGTGGCATCACAATAAACTTCTCCGATGTGTGGCCATTGCTGGTATGAACCAACGTCAAACAGAAGTGAGAGTTATCGTTCGTGGTGAGTATTATTTCGTTGTATTTATTATACCTCATCTTCTCTAATTCACAACAGAAAATCAATTGCTGATATATACCAGATGTGAAACTTTAACATTTGAATAACTGGGTGTACTCATACCGTGCATTGATTTTTTTTAGCGAAATATGTTAATGAATTGAACATTATAGACATTCTCATGGGGCAATCCTTCATGGGTTTAAGAAAAAATAATTTAGATATCAACAGATTTCCTTTATTGCGTCAGAATATCTTAATAGTGAAATGTCAAACATACGTAGTTGCTGATTATAATATCGGCACGTTTTATTAGTTGTATGGGTTATAAATATGGTTATAAACCGATATCTTTATATGTGATATCTGAGTCACTTTTGCTTAAAATATAAAAATGACAAAGAAATACACTTTTGACTTTCAAGGACCACCGGATCCTCCCTACCTAAATGGAACAGAAGGATTGGAAGATGGGGTGTTTTCAAATGTGACTTGTTCATCAAACAACGGCTACCCATCACCAACTTTCCAATGGAACCTTGGATCAAAGAACGTCACCAAATATTCTAATACACAGTCTTCGATGAATATAAATCATCGACTGGATGCCACAAGTGTTTATAATTTCACACCCACGATCGACGATCATGGGAAACTCCTTGTCTGTCAAGTATTTCAACCAAGCACTTCATCCATGGAGTATTGGAGCGTCAGTGTTGTTTTTAATGTTCTCTGTAAGTTTGATGATTTTCAGCCTAACTCATTCATTATCTTGATCTAATGAGGCAGGTACATAACGTCGCCTCACCACTTAAAAAGACATTACACACATTAACATTTGTTGTTGTTAATCTCCTTTTTGCAGTGAGATGAAGATTATTTCTATTTTCCAATGATTGTATAAAAGAGACAAAAGTACGTTATTTTCTCACACATAAATCACCTGGTTTGATTCTGTCTCCTCTTATAATAACTATTTGTATAACAATAATATTTATTTAAAAAAACCTAGATCTGTATTGAAACATCAGGATTGATACCAAAAGATGCCATACACCTGCAAAAAATAAATGTACGTTGAGATCATGGTGCTGGCATGCTAGCCTTACAAAGTATTGGTATTGATTAAATTATGTATTCACTTACGCTCATCAGGAATACTATTACAACGTATTTCTTCCGGAGCCTCGCTTCTTTGTTATCCACACACATTTTCTTCTTCCAAATACATGTAGATTCTCCTGTAATTGTTGACTCCTCTGTTCGTCGGGTGTTCAGTGGTCAACATAGCGTCGATGCCATTCTTACATGTACAGCGGATAGCAGACCCCTAGCCTCAATTACATGGTTCTTGAATAGCAGGGAACTCAACAACTACACGCGCACTCAGTTTCACCACAGTCTTCTCCATGAAAGTACCTTGAGGTCGAGCATTTTGGTTATTTCTAATATATCGGCAGAAGACGATGGCAACTATACATGTTTGGCTGAGACAAGGCTCGGGAGCGACAGCGCAACTATATATTCTGGTAAATACTTCAATATCAGACCAAGGTGCATGCATGTCATATTGTTGAAAAGACACATTGCCTGGCACATAGCTGTGCAATCGATAATACCAGATGACAAATGAGTACAGTATGATACTGTAACGATTGTAAAAACCTAGGTAATGAGCTACTAAGGCAGTTACAGTAACTTTGGAGTCAATGTTTTAAAAAAATGACGGATTCCAGATCCGCCTTATTAGTTCACCATCGATCAAAACCAGACGACATCATCTACTCTCTTCGTTGCTTGGCAACCTGGAATCGATGATGAGTTTCAGCCAAATATCCCTCTTGAGTATATTACCAGGAAAAAAAAATCATCATTAAAGAATATTTTTCAATATCACAAACGACAATATATATGTATTTATTCTTTTTAAAATGATTATTGGAAAATAGATGTATTCCAATACATTAAAATATAAAGTAATGAATATAAGTAAACCTGAACTAAAGAGCACACTCTGTGGTTTGGATGTTGACATGGTGATACACTTATTAATAGGTTATACCTTTTTATAAATTTAATTCATGGTATAATACAATACGTGATTAGTAGTCGATGGCTGAATTATTCACATTTTACAGGGAAATTTAAAAATACATAGAATTCAATAATGCAAATTGTAAATTTATACAAATACCCGCTGATAATCAGGATAGCTTGACCACTGTGTGGTTCAAATAATTCAAGAAAAAACGAAAACTGAACAAACAATATCATGAGTCATAAAACACAATTTGAAATTCAAAGGAGAAAAATAATTGCATTTGTTATCAAACTTCGAAGTATTTAGATTAAGTTCAAAAGGAAATATAATTCTAAACAAAGGTTTAATTATTAAAACGTGTACAAATGTGGCAAATCATAAGCCGTCAAAGTGGTCAAGAAACTTTCGAAATTTCTGCAGGGCTTGAATGGTGTGAAGGATCGTGTAGATTGTATTATATTCTAAGTTTTTTGTTGGTATTATAATCTAATTAACACTAGATAATTCAAAAAATATCGCGACATGAACGCATTAAACCGAGAATAATGTGATATTACAGTGAAACATTTTTAACCTAAATATATTGCACGACACATTTAAAATACGATCAATTAAACAAACAAATACAAATCTTAAAATAAAAGATGGGATCATTGTATTGTCCTCACAATCAATAGTCCGTCATTCAAAGGTGTTGCTGAATTGTTACCCTTTTATTCACATTCATAAGCCAAAAGAGGTTGGGAAAGCACTTTTTTATCAGCACTTTGTTTTTTCCACAACAAACACAATCGGAATAAGTTTGGACATTTCGCAAAGATGGAAATTTGAACATGAGCGCAGGGGATTAAGCCAGAGGTTAAAGTTTGATGATAGCTATTCTCTGACCAGACTCAATGCCAGACGACTTCTCCCGTCTTTTGGTGAGGGTGAGCAGTCCCAACTCTTTGATTATTGGAAATGTTATTCATTTATTTATTTATTCAAGCGGTTTAGCCTCTCCAGGTTCACAAACTGCTATCCATGAGGGCCATGTACAAAGAACAGAGATATGAATTATATTTAGAGATTTAATTATTACAAATTGAATTCATAACAAACATAAGAAACAAAAATAAATCATATACGAAGAAATATTATGAATAAAATTAGCTAAGTGTAACTAAACATATGGTATGATCCAAAGATCCAATCGTTAAATTAGTAAATTTTCTTAATACTGATTAATACCGCTGTTGGGAAGAAAATGAGGTTATAAATATGACAATGTTTAGAGGGGATAGATTGAGGTAGATTAAAGAATGATGGTAAAGAGGAAGTTTGAAAGAAAGAGAGAAAACGGGAGGGGGGAATAATTGACTACGTGGGTATTACAGAAGACATTAGTCCTATTAAGTGGATGTCCTAGAAGAGTGTACAAGTAGGGTACAACAGACATGGAGAGGGGCACAAAAAACGGAGAGGAAGAGAAGGAGGATCAGAGTGAGAGAAAGAGAGAAACAAGAGAGGGGGAGATAAAGAGAGATCCTTTATACCTGTACATGAATATATATAACAAACCTTTGCGCAGTAATGGCTCCGGATCTTTGGAATAGTGGATGACTGAAACACGATTAGCTTAAGTATTATATGCACCACATATTAATTGCTAGAATTTCATCAAAGGCTTAAAATTAACAATTAGTTTGATTTAGATTTGTCAATTGGAAGTGGTTTTGTCACAATGTCTGAAGAGTAAACAGCGCCCTTCATGTTAACAAATTTACAGCATGCATACTGTCATTTTAATTCGATGGTTTGGTGAAGTTTGTGAAACTGAATTGATGTCAGGACAACATGATATTTGTTTCACTTCTAACGCTATAAATCACTAAAGATTCCTCCAAAGTATGGGCTATTCGTTTATAAGCATCTACTATCTTCGTACAGTCTGATTGCACTCTTATTCATCGAAAGTGTGTGTTATAACCGCATCAAAAAGAATTTTAAATGGCAAGATTCGATTACTCTATATTGATGGCGATTTGTGGTGAAGTTCTTCTTTTTCTCGCAGTTATCATCTCTAAATGTGGTAAGTCTTATTTTATGATAACGTCACAAAAGTTGCTCGTTTTTAGCCCAGGCGGAGAATTAGGGAGATGTAACGATGTAATAAATGTAATGTATTAACCAATTTACGATGCATTCACGTTTTCAAAATGATATCTATCTCATAATTAAACCTTTTCGTAAAGCTAAACTATGAAAATAATTGTACCGAATGAGATCCTTGTCGTAAACCCCAATTATTGTTAGGTGTTGCTTTCCTTTGCAAACACGTATTTAAAACCATTCGCGCAAGTTCAATGATTTACTGGTAAAAAATTAGGCCATCGTCTTTCATAGTTAATATGTTTAGCAGAGAATGTATTTTATCGATGGCGTAGCTTTAGGAGGTGACACAGGAGGGCATGCCCCCTATCCCGTAGTGGAAAAAAATTAAAAGAGAAACAAAATGAGGGGAGAGAGAAATTGTGAACAGGCGAAAAGGAAAATGTAAACAGAAGAAAGAGAAAAGGACGAGCAAAATGAAGACACCAAGACCACATCCTTCACACCCCTCCTAATCATTTTCTGTATACGTCCGATGCCCCAGCCTCCCCCACCATCCCCATGGTTGCACTGCCCATTTAGTGGGTGGACTTGCGCTACCTCACTGTATTTGGTGCATGCTAAAGCGATATACCAGGTTCATTTCCTTTTTAATATGTTTTGTTTAAACCCATGCAGGAAACCATGCATTTGAAGTGTCTATTCAAACATTCGATTCTCTTCCAGTCATCGGGGAAGATTTCACACTGGTCTGCACCTTCACGCCGAAAATCAGATATCGGCGGCTAGTTTGGGCTAAGAGTAACAACATCGTGGTAGCCTCTGATTCGTGTGTGTCTTTTTGGGCTTGTACGGGGGTTACCGTTTCTAACCCATCTAAGTTTAGCGTAGCGGCAGACACTTCCAGTGGAAATTTAACATTTAAACACCTTGACAAAAATGACAGCGACAACTATCAGTGCACAGTAAGCAGTTCATATGGAGAGGAAAACTCAGGATCAACGAGCATGCAAGTTACACCATTGTCACCAGGTATGTTATTCATTATAATTAATTTACACAGCAATAATCAAGGATAACATATGGCTAATGCATGATATATGAGTGTACTTTTGATTACAATCTAAATCGAATCTCTTTTATCCTGTCTTGTATTATGTGAACGTCACTACATGCACATTGAAGACAAATACATGTGTCACGTTTTTTTCAATATTATTAAATGGGCAAGTAATTAACTTGATACATCCCTATCAAATCATTATTTTTAAGCATCCTGATAATGTCTTCATCATTTCAGTTCGCAGAATACTGAGGGTTCGCTAGATGCTACCGTACAGGGAGGGGAATAAACAATGTTAAATGACAAAGGTCTCTAAAATCATATTCGGCAACAACATTAATAAGTTGATAACTTAAACAAATAATCAAAACATTGCATTGATAAAAGGAACTATGTAAATCTTACGTGATGCTTCAATGCCTAATTTTGAATTCATAAATTTTGAAAGGCTGAGTATATTGTAATTTGAGTAAATTAGTGAATCCATCACAAGGAAGTAGACTATCAAAGACGATTCCTTCTTTTGTCGCCAGTTCCGCCCTATTGGCTCGGGATTACTGATGTGGGATCCAGCCGCTATTACCCGAACAACGCACGTTTAACGGTAACGGTAGGTGAGCTGCATGATATCACTTGTACAGTAGACAGGGCAAGACCTCCTGCAGTACTGGAATGGCGTATACCAGATGATGTAACCGTTGTTCTTCTGGATCAGTCTGATGTTATACGAGGCAACGTGTATGTCTCTAAGAAGTCTGTCATCATCACGCCCTCTACGAATAACCAAGGAAAGAGTCTCCGCTGTGTGGCATCGCATCCAGAACTACAAAATAATCTTCAGCGCTCAGTTCAATTGAATGTTCACGGTAAGAAATCGTATTAAGTAGGAAGCATATCTTCTTCTAACTCGATATGTAATGGCTCCTTTTAGATCGCAAAATTATAGCAGTATCGAGGGCAATCTATTTGAATATTTACGAAAGTTTATTCAGGAGATTCATATTTTCTCTAGAAGTATTTATTTTCTATCCATATATTCAAACGTGTAGAGAAAAGATATATCTCTCATTGAAACGATATTTAGCGTTGTTTTAATGATTTTGTACATGCCTTTTCTTTGTTACTCCATCCTCTTTCATTAAGTTTCACCCTCTAGCATGTTGCTTTTTCCATCTGGAGAAAGCGAAGAATACGTACAAGGATCAACAATAATTTACGTTCAAGAAGATTCAGGTACTAAAATCACTTGTAAAACGATTGGATCACTACCAGAAGCTGAGTTATCATGGAGACTTGACGACAACCAAAGTCTTCCCAGTAACATAAGTCTTTCGAAGCATCGCAGTGCTTTAGATGGAAGTTTGTTTGACACCAAAAGCACCATCAAGATACATCCAGAAAGGAAACATCACGGAATGTTCATTTGGTGCTTTGCATCTCTGGGAGACTTTTTTGAGCAACGGTTAGCTAAATTGATGGTTTATGGTGAGTTAAGGTTCAATATACCGGGATAAGATCTTTATTGAACTTGATCGGAAATTATCTTTACTGACAGTCCCATTAATCACTTACAGTTTAAAAGACGTGACTGCTTTAATTATTAATATCTAATTAATGTTAACGAAATTGTCATTAAAGTTAATAATTTTGAGTCGCCAGGGATTGGGAGGGGGGAAAAGATTTCGTCTGATCGATTATATATTTTACAACAGAACAATTTGACTCATTAAAGCTTTCTCCATATCCATATATTTCAATTATATGTAAAGGCCCACCAGATGATGTTAACATGACTACCCCCAAGAATCTACAGGATGGTATACAAACCACTGTAAGCTGCAGAGCTGTTAATGGATACCCTGCTCCACTCATCCATTGGTACATTGGATCTATGAATGTGACAAATGATTCGTCTCTTCAGACTTCAATGAATGTAGCTGATCGGTATGATGCCGAAAGTACCCTTACCCTCATATCAAAAAGGTCTTATCATGGGAAAACTCTTCTCTGCCAGGCAGTTCAACCTACAGCTCCCTCTATGCAGGCAGTTCAACCTACAACACACATAATGCGGTCAGTGAATGATAGCAAGATGCTGAACATATCGTGTGAGTATTCATTTTCAACTTTCGGTAAAAACAATATATTAAAAAGATCTCCTAAAACTGCGTAGAATATATGTTTGTCAACTATTATCAAGACTCTTCGATTGCTCTTTTACCCTTATATTCTACACATTTTTTCGGTTGTTGTATGTATGTAACATTCTTTAAATGTTTGTGACTACCCATGGGAGTTGCATATGGAAAACGATCAGTTAGAATAATAATCTATATGTCCATTTTATATCTAAATTTATTTAAGTCCCATCGCAACATTCTAAAATTATCTACCAATTCATATCCCCATCCATACCTAACCTTCTATTTTCTATCACCTCTTTTCCAAACTTATTCCAATACATTTATATTATTTAGACGACCCAGTTGTGTCCGTTTCTTCTCGACGGCTATCATCTAATGAAGTACGTAATGGGTTCGTGTTGACATGTACCGCAGACGCCAATCCTCCTGCTTTTATCTTCCAATGGTTGTGTAATGGCACACAGTTGTCTAACGACACCCGTAACATAACACTCTCCGAGACGATACAAAAAGGTGAAACGCTGACTTCTAGTGAAGTGGCGATTCGAAACCCCCGATCCAAAGATCCATGTGATTACAAATGCCTAGCTGTGTCAAGATATGGTTCCAGTAGTGCAGTCTTTAACTACACAGTTTCTCGTAAGTAGACCTGTGTTTCTCATTGTTCATTTAGTTTAATGTGTATCCAGTCTAACTGATACTCTATGTTCGTTGAATTAAATGGTGCTTGCTTTCGAATAAAAACATTAAACCTATATCCATACAACCCCGTTTTCTATTACTCATTAAGGATTCAAGTTATTGAACTGAAGAAACCAGACCCTACAAATTTTACATTTACGCTTTACCACTGATTAACCTTATAATGCAGTTGTTCCCGATTCACTTTCCTGGCTTATCGTCGACCAAAATCAAACGACATCTTTAACTCTCGTCGTTGCCTAGCAACATGGATTCAACATCGTGTTACGACACAATTGGCATTATTTTGAGTAAAAAGTAAAAAGCTACAACATGTCAATGCTTGTTGATAATAACATTTAATATTATACTGCCAAAGTTGCTAATTAGAGGAATTTTGTTAAACCCCTTTTCATTTAAAATGGACCATTCCTGTTATGTCCTTCAAAGAGATGAATTGCTTTCAGTTTCGTAGCGAAAGAGAGAAATTTATAGCCGTGTCAGTCACTATTCTTTGTGCCCACTCACGCTGGCATTGAAAACCGATATTGTTTCCTCCTCATTTTTTATCTGCAGATATTCTGGTAGGTTGCACGTTGGTTCTTGACACAAACGTCCACGGTTTGGATATACAGGGAGAGACAATCCATTAATGACAATATGAATTATTGTCTTCGAATATTTTTCTTTCTTTCCTTTACCACTTCTAAAACGTATGGAATGAACGTGTCTACTCGTATTTGGAACCCAGAGGTCCTCCCAGTCGTTGGAGAGAATATCATCCTTGCCTGCATTTACACGCCGCCATCCACGTCTCGGCTACTGTCTTGGCAACACCTGGACGGGACTATACTGGCTATCGATAGATGTCAAGGAGTTGGATGCAGTAACGAGCAAAATGTTCCAGATATATCCAAGTACAGTTTGAGGGCAGATTCTTCCAGCGGAAATCTAACTATTAAAGATTTAACAGTGGATGACAGCGGCAGATACCAGTGCTTAGTGGGTACTTTTTCTGATGCAGCTCATGATGGAATTGAACTGAATGTGGTGTTATCAGGTAATATGTTTCCGCTGTATAATATTAGTCTCGGTATACTAATAAAATGTATGAACATACACAATTCGTCGGCTGCATGCAAGTGAGCCGTGAAAGTTGTCTATTGCCAATGATTATTGGTATTTGAATTTTCGTATTTATTAACATTTATTTCTTCTCAACGGTACAATATAAAACAAATGTGTATATAAATTATACATGTAACAATGAATTCAGCAAAGAGTATACAGTAAATAATTCAGTTAACAGAAGGAGGCGGAAACCCGGAAGCCTACGAATTCTTTGTTAATTTATGAAGTTAAAAATGTTTAATTAAATGTGGTTTGAAAATAATAGGGTTAGAATTTGTGTCACTGCACGAAAAGAGACATATTTCCAAACAACCAGTCTAATTTCATTTGTGACTGATAATCATGCCACTGCAGTCACTGTAATTTTTCAATCATGATAACGGGTCAAGTGTGGTACATCTGTGTCTCAGATGTCATAGTCTTTGGGGGACATCCCGCTTGAATGAAAACTGTATGAATGTTGTCTCACTTCCAGCCGAACCTAGAATGCTTTCCATCACTGACGGTCGGACTAAGAATCGATACAAGTATGGTTCATCTGTGAGCATCACATCTGGACGAACCCACAACTTAACATGTTCAGTCCAAGACGCAATACCACCTGCAGAACTGGAGTGGCACATTCCTGAAGAAGTGCAAGTTCGACTGGAAGATCAGTATAACGTTGTTCAAGATGACGCTTACACCTCTCGAAGAGTTGTTTCTGTAACTCCGTCTAGGGACGATGACGGAAAGATCTTCAGATGTGTGGCTTCGCATCGGGATCTGGTTAATGAGCTTCAATTGTCCATCCGCCTAGGTGTTCAAGGTGATTATCTTACTAATGATATCATCACATGATTGCTCAGTGTGTGTGTACTACGTAATAGGTGAATATTCCTCCCAAATGTCACGATTTTCGTAAATGGATGAAACATTCAACATCTCCTAAAACGATTCCCACTCTTCTGTATTGTGTACATTCCTGTAGGGAATCAGAAGAACGTCACTAGATCCCATGATGCCTTCACCGGTATTATACTGTTATTATATTGTTAGCACTAGTTCACTTCAGTATTTCTCCTTTCAGTAGCTGACTTCATATGAAAATTAGGGTTCTTCATTTTTCTACCTACTCAGTACCCCCAAGTGACCTACAGATTACCGCGTATGGATCCATAGCTACCAATGCAACAGAGACAAGAAGTGTCAACGTATTTGAAGATTCTTTAACATCATTTACCTGCAATAGTGTAGGATCTCGTCCAAAGGCTGTTATATCATGGATCATTGGTTCAGACGACGACCTAGGAAGCACGACCTCTACGTCTACTACGAATGAGGCCGACCAAGGTTTACGTAACACCAAGGCCACTCTACAGTTGATTCCAAAGAGGAAGCATCACAATAAACTCCTTCGATGTGTGGCCTGTGCTGGTATAAATCAAAGTCACACAGAAGTGAGGGTTATAGTGTTTGGTGAGTATTCGTACGTTGTATTTAATGATATTTCATCTTCTCTAACTCACAAGAGCTGACCGAATGCGGTCTTGGACATACTGCAAAACATTTGGACATATATATGTACCTGATGTAAAACTACATAATTCGAATAACCGGGTTAACTCATACCACGGTTTGTCAATTCTGCAACAAGATATCTCAAAAGAGTGAAAATGTAGAAAATATGTAGTGACAAACCTTCGGGACGGCTAATGCAAATTCCTTTAGATATCAACCAATTTGTTCCTGTTGTCGGAATATTTGAGATGCATGGGTCATTGTTGTTAAAAGATATCATCACGTTTAATTTCCTGTATCGGTACATATGCTATATGCAAGTCAATAATAAAATCAAATTGTGACATAAGAAATGCACCTTGATTTTCAAGGACCACCGGATCCTTCCTACCTAAGTGGAACAGACGGGTTGCAGGATGGAGTGTCATCAAACGTGACTTGCACATCGAACAATGGCTACCCAGCACCAACTTTCCAATGGTACCTTGGATCAGAGAACGTCACTAAAGATTCTAATACACAGTCTTCGAGGAATATAAATCATCGACTGGATGCAATAAGTGTTTTCAATTTCACACCCACGGTAGACGATCATGATGAAGTCCTTGTCTGTCAAGTTTTACAACCAAGCGCTTTATCCATGAAGTCTTGGAGTGTCAGTGAGGTGCTTCATGTTATTTGTAAGTCTGATATATTTAATCCTAAATCATTCATCATGTAAATCTTATTACGAGACAGGTATATTACGTTGCCTCACCGCCATAGAGACATTACTACCTTTCACATATTTGGTGTTAGCATCCTGTTTGCTGTGAGCCGGCGATTATGTTTACTTTCCTATGATTTTATTGAACAGGCAAGGTAAGCTTTTTGTTTTACAAAAATCACCTGGCTTGATTGTATATCCTTTTACAAAATACTGTTTGTGTTTCAAAAACATTTCTTAACCATACGGTTTTGGTTCAGATTAATACCTAAGTATACCATATTCCTGTAGAAAGACCATTCTATGTTACGATAATAGTGCTGACATGCTAGTTTTACACAATATTGGTAATTATTAAAACATGTAATATTTACGCTAATAAGAAACACCATCTCAAATGTTATTTTCCTGAGCCTCGCATTATTATTTCCTGAACGTATTTAGTTCTTTCTAAATACAAACATGTAGATTCTCCTGTCATTGTGGACTACTCTGTTCGTCGGGTTGACAGTGGTCACCGCAACGCTGATGCTATTATTACGTGTACTTCAGATAGCAGACCCCTAGCCTCAATAACATGGTTCTTGAATGGCAAGGAACTCATCAACGGCACCCGCCATCACATTCATCACAGTCATCCACAAGAAGATAACTTGGGGTCGAGTATTCTGATTATTGTAAATATATCGGCAGAAGACGATGGCAACTATACATGTTTGGCAGAGACAAGGCTCGGGAGTGACAGGGCAACAATAACCTTTTCATATTCTGGTAAATATTTTACATTGCCTGGTACAGTGCTGTGCCAATTATAATCCAAGATAACAAATGAGAACAGTATCGTACTGCTGCGATTGTATAACCTAGGCATTGAGATGATAACCCAGTTACAGTAACTATCCGCAAATGTTACGGTAGATTACTTTGTCGACCTTTATGACATGTTAAACAAAGTCCCAATAAAAATTGATTTGGGGTTTCAGTTGGGTTGAATATTGTAAAACTGCCTGAAAAATGGGTGAACGTAAAGCGTAGTGTTAGGGTTAGGATTAGGTTTAGGTAAAGGGTTTGGCCCAGGATTAAAAAAATTAGAAAAATAGAATTCGGTTGGTGCACAAAGTGATCGAGTTGTCGCAAGAACATGTGACGTACAGTCGTCACTACGACAGTACGGTATGAAATTATATCCAAATAAATTGTATTGCTTGGATACTTGTTGATTTTGGGGTAACAAATATGTTGTCTCTGTCATTGATACCATCTTTTTGAAATTTCACCCAGGGTTTCCAGATCCACCTTATGAGTGCACCGTCGATCAAAACCAGACGACATCATCTACTCTCTTCGTTGCTTGGCAACCTGGAATCGATGATGGGTTTCAGCAAAATACCACTTTGGAGTATATTACGAGGAAAAATCATCATTAGAGGATATATATCTATATCGCGAAATACAATATATATGTAGTTAGTATTTTTAAAGATAATTACTGTAAAAAAAAGAAGCGTTATGCCTATACATTTAAAGAAAGGCTAATGAGTACAGGTCGCCCTGACCTAAATAGCACACTCTCTCGTTTGGATGTTGACATGGTTGTACTTTATTTATTCATTTAATTCATGGCATAATATAAATCGTTATTAGTAGTCAATGGCTGAATTATTCACATTTTACAAAGATATTTTAAAAAATACATTAAGTACAATAATGCAAATGGTAAAATTATACAAACATCAGATGATAATCAGGGTAGCTTGACCACCGATATTTATACAATTAAAAATAGTACAGTCAATATCAGTCATAACAAATAATTCGTAATTCAATGGAGAAGAGGTATTCTCGATTGTGATCAAATTTATAAGGTATTTAAAATAACTTCAAAAGATAATAACATTCTAAGCAAAAGTTTGAGTATTACAATGTGAAAACATATTGCACAACTAAAATCCGTTTAAGTGTACAATAAACTATTTAAATTTACGCAGAGCTTGAATGGTGTTTACGATTTTTTATATTTTATTATAATTTCAGGTTTTATTTATTGTATTATAATATATTTAGTACTAAATAATCGAAAAAGCAGGCGATATAAAATTATAAACGCATTAGACCAACGATAATTGGATGCTGCTGGTAGACATTTTTTTTAAATCTATGTTTATTGCCGACAGATTTATATTATCATCAATTAAACTAATAACTAAATAATTACAAAAACAAGAGGTGTGATCATTAATTCGTCGTTACAATCAATATTTCCTAATTCAAAGTAGTTGTTGGATGGTTTCCATTTTACCTCATGTTTGCAAATGAGGTAAGGGAGAGAACTACTTAATTAGCGCTCCGTTTCTGCAATCGGAATAGGTTTGGACATTTCGCAATGATGATAATATGAAAATGATCGCAAGGAAAGAAGCCCGTGGTAAAAGTTTGATGATAGTTTGGTCAATCCTTTGACCAAACTCAGTGTCACCTTCTCCAGTCTTTCATAGAGAGTGGGCAGTCCCAATTATTTGATTATTGTTCGTTATGGATTTTGTATTCATTTATTTATTTACAGTTTTATTTAAGCAAGTTAGCCTTTTAAGTTAAACCCTGAGGGCCCTGCAAAATAGAACAAGATTTATAAAAGTTATTTACAGACTTCATTATTACAAATTGAATACATGATTAACATAAGAAATTAAAATAAAATACACGAATAAATATAATGATTACAATATTGCAAAGTGCAACTAAACATATGATATGATCAAAACATTCTTTAATTGATAAATTAGTAAATTGGCCAAATGCCGATTACTGCCGTTGAGAGGAGAATGAGGTAATAAATAGGAAACTATAAAGGGTGATTAATTGAGGGAGATTAAAGAAAGATGGTTAAGAGGGAGTGAGAGAGAAAGAGAGACAAATAGAGAGAGAGAGAGAGAGAAAGGGGAGAAGAATTAAAAGAGACTTGAGTCTGCTAGAGTAGGTGTCCTAGAAAAGTGTACAAGTAGGGTACAAAGAGACGGAAAATGGGCTAGGGTAGACATAGAGAGAGGAAGAGAGGGAGGATGGGGGAGAAATAATAGAGAGAGAGAGAGAGAAAGACGGTGGAAATAAGAGATCCTTTATATCTGCTAATGAATATATATAGTAATCATGTACGCGATAATGTCTCCGGATAGCACCAGAAACAAAAAAAGTTCCTTTAAAAATATTGCATTGATGGCGCTAGTGTATGTTCGGCATCCAAATGATTCTCTTGTTTCAAGCCTAAGTCCTGACGCGATTATTTACTACTCTCATTCACAATAACACCCATTTTTTTAATAGAGGCAGCGGTTTTTCATAGTCTTCCGACCGAGTATTGAGGTTTCATTAAACGTTGGCATAAAGACTGGGGCGATTCCATTGACACATTTGTAAACTTCGCTCAATATATGAACCTGTCACCTTCAACGTAGGTTTTTCCATTGTAAGGTCTGACATAAATCTTGTAAGTGGGTCATTGGATATGATCTTAGGATCATTCTTGCGAGCCAATTGTGAGGTTTTACCAGTCTATTACCAATCTATTACCAGTAAGGTACATATTAACTTTAATATAGCATTTGAAATTCAATGCAGAGCTTCTAAAAAAAGCATACCTATATGGCATGTGTTCGTCTAGAAAGACAGCTAAGTATTAACCAAACAAATATTGAGTGACTAAGACACGATAAGATTTGGTATCATATGCACCTGATATTAATTGCTAGAATCACATCAAAAGCCTATGTAAAACTTTTAATTGCTTTTATCTTAATTTTCCAATCGGAAGTGATTTTGTCACAATGTCTGAAGAGAAAAAGCGCCCTTCTTGTTTAAACATTTACAGCATGCATACTGTCAATTTAAATCGATGGTTTGGTGAAGGTTGTGGAACTAAATCGGTGTTAGGACAACATTATTTTATTTCACTTCTACCGCTATTACCAACAAATCCCCCAAAGTAAAATCTATTGGTCAATAGCATCTACTCTTCTTGTACTGTCGGCTTGCTTTCATAATCATCTTTAGTATGTGCTTTAAGCTCGTCAATTGCTGAATGATGAAGGCGATTTGTACCGAAGTTCTTTTTTTTCTCTCCGTTATTCTCTCAAAATCTGGTAAGTTTTATTTCATGTTAAATTCATGAAAGACGTTCGAACTTAGCCCGGGCAAAAAATTAAGAAGATGTTACAATGTAATGAGTTAAATTACTAACCAATCGAAGTTGCATGCATGTTCTCAAAATGTTGTCTACTTTATAATCCACTTATATTTCGTACTCTCTTCATTTTATGATGGAAATATATAGATAAGACAATTTTCCAATCACTATGATTGGGTTTCTTTCCCTTGACTTTAGTTTAATTTCACCCATACAGGATACCATGCATTTCAAGTGTCGATTCAAACAGGCAACTCTCTACCAGTCATCGGGGAAGATTTCACACTGGTCTGTACCTTTACGCCGCAAATCAGGAATCGACTTGCCATTTGGGAAGGGAGTGATGGTCTTAATACGCTAGCCTCTCACGACTGTCAGGAATACCGTCCTTGTAGTTTGACTGTTATTGACCAAACGAAATTCAGCTTGTTAGCAGACTTTTACAGTGTGAATCTAACAATAAAACAACTTGAACAAAATGATGGAGATAATTACAAATGCACTGTAAGTGGTACACGTGGGCCATCGAATACAGGATCAACTACAATGTTAGTGACGCCATTACTACCAGGTAAAAACATAGTTTTCACATGCCGAATTCAGTAATGAAAAATATACCTCTTTCCACAGTCTTGTATAAACAGAGCTTAACGATAAATCCTTCTTTGTCAAACATTAAACCCAAAAATTTCGGGAAGTAAAAAATAATTTGATACAGGTTTAGCATATCGTTTTTTTAAAGGGAAAATCGAGGAAATTCCTAATTCGGGCATGTTTTTTAATACTAATTTGCCATTTTACTACTCCAAAAGTATCTAAATTATAGTGGGCAACAAACTAATTAATGATCACACCAAATATTGCTTGTAAATGGATTAAGTATTTGATTGTAAGTAGCAAACTTTTAAAGACTATGGTTAGTGCAATTATTGATTCAATTAAATGGAAGTAGACTATGCGAGTTGAATAGTACAATTTGAAGTGAGCTTAATTTATTTATGTTTTTTTTGTTAAAATTAATGGCGTTTTCTATCGTCGTCGTGGATGATTTTCGTCATCGTGACTGTTCCCTCCTTTGACGTCAGTTCCGCCCTATTGGCTCTTTATCAAGGATGAGAGATCGATTGGTTATTTCCCTAACAACGCAAATATAACGGTAACTGCTGGAGAGCCGTATGACCTCATGTGTGAAGCAGACTGGGCAAGGCCTCCTGCAGTACTAGAATGGCGTATACCAGATGATGTAACTGTGGTTCTTCAGGATCAGTCTGTTGTCGTACGAGACAACAGCTATGTCTCTCGTAAAGCTGCTACGATCACGCCATCTAGGATTGATCAAGGAAAGATTCTGCGCTGTATGGCATCGCATCCAAAACTACAAACTAATCTTCAACGCTCAGTTCACCTGAATGTTCAAGGTAAGTAAACGTGTTAAGTAGAGAGCACAATGTCGTTATTGTTTTGTGGTGCCGATGTCATCAAAGCTGAGTCTATGTCTTGTTCTTGTTCCTCTTTATGAACTGATCTACTCAGATCACAAATTTGTTAATGGTTTCTGGGGCATAATCTCAATGAATATTTATAAATGTCTTTCAGCAATTTCATATTTTGTTCAATATCTTTTTCCTATCCAAATGTACAAAACGTAGAATGAAAAGTAATCTCGTTCCTTTTAACAATATCTAGCGTTTCTTATTATGATTCTATGTAATTATTTTTTTCTCTCACTCTCTTTCATTAAGTTCTACCCTCTAGCATGTTACTTTTTCCAACTGGAGAAAAAAAGGAGCACGAATCTGGGTCAACATTAATTTACGTTCAAGAAGGTTCATCGACTTCAATCACGTGTAAAAGTATTGGATCATTTCCAGCAGTTGAACTATCATGGACTATTTTTAGAGACACTAGCATTACTCCTGGTAACTCTAACCTTTCAAGGAATCCCAATGCTTTAGATGGAACTTTGTTTGACACCGAAAGTAACATCGCAGTACATCCAGAGATAAAGAACCATGGAATGTTCATTCAATGCCATGCATCTTTTGACGAAGTCTTTATTGATCACCTGTTAGCCAAGTTGATCGTTTACGGTGAGTTTTGATTCTTTCAATATATCGGTATTCGATCTTACTTCAAATAACATTGATTGTATATGTGTTTGACTTACTGAATGTCTTTTTCAAGACTACATTTCAAAAGAGGTTACTGTTTTATTTATCATAATTTACCCAATCATAACGAAATCATCATCAAAGTCATTTATAATTTGACGTCACCTGGGTTGGGAAGGGGAAGAGCAAACGTCTGCCCCTATGACTCTGGGTTGCCTCCTCTCTGTACAACTAAATACTACGTATAAGAGATTCTATATTTTTTACCAAAGGACATATTTAAGGCTTTACACATGATTATTCATTTTATTTATGTTTTAAGGCTCACCAGATGATGTTAACATATCTACCCCCGGTGATCTACAGGAAGGTATAGAAACCAATATAAGCTGCAGAGCTGTTAATGGGTACCCTGCTCCGCTCATCCATTGGTACATCGGGTCTAGAAATGTGACACATGATTCGTCTCTAAAGATTTCAGTTAATGCAGCTCATCGGTATGATGCTGAAAGCACCCTTACCCTCATACCAACGAGGTTTGATCACGGGAAACATCTTCTCTGTCAGGCAGTTCAACCTACAGCTCTCTCAATGCGGGCAATGAATGATAGCGTGTTGCTGAACATATCATGTGAGTATCCATTTTCATTGAATCTCTTGGTAAGATATTATGATAGAAAATTAGGACCAGGATGTAAAACAAATTTTGTATCTACAATGTAAATCTGATGTTATCCTGATTAAATATATTTGAATGAATACAAAATAATAACAAATCTCCTAAAACTGCGTAAAAAAATGGTCTGTTCATGCGTTCATCAACGATTTTCAAGAGTCCTCGACAGCAATATTTGTCCATTTTTAATTCTGCACATTTTCATTTGTATTTGTATCTGAAATTCAGGAAATGCTCAACATGTCACCTGTGGGTCGCCGTTTTCCAATCTTAAAACAGGATGCGTGTGGATAAAGACCAGTCAAAGTAACGGGCTATATACAAATGTTCGACTTTTTTAACTAATGTCGTTGACAAGTATGTTAATTCTTTTCCACTCCTCATACCATATCACAATATTGTTAAAAAAACTAATTATTCAATTTGTTTTCTTCTATACACTAGACGGCCCAGTTGTTTTCATTACTTATCGACGGCTTCAATCAAATAAAGTACGTGCTGGGTTTTTGTTGACATGTACTGCAGACGCAAATCCTTTTGCCTCTGTCTTCAATTGGTTCTGTAACAACACACTATTTTCTATCGGCACCGGTAACATATCACTCTCCGGGACTACACCCGAAGATGAAACGCTGACCTTCAGCGAATTGGCGATTCGACACCTTCTGTCCGGAGATCATTGTGATTACAAATGCATTGCTGTTTCAAGCTATGGTTCCAGTAGTGCAATCTTCATCTCCACGTTTTCTCGTAAGTAGAACGGTGTTTTTCATGGTATCTTTTGCTTCATTTGTGTCTTGTCCAAAATCTCTTTTTGTTTTCATTATACAAATTGGTGCTTGCTTCCAAATAAAAACATTCAACTTAAATCCATGAAATGTTCTTCTAATTATCAAATGATTAATGATCTAAAATCAGGGCAATGAATAAACAGTCGCTACCGAATTTGTCTTAAACTTTTACTACCGATTAACCTTAAACTACAGTGATTCCCAATTCACCTTCTTGGTTCATCGTCGACCAAAACCAAACGACATCTTCAGTTCTCTTCGTTGACTGGCAACCTGGATCCAACATCAGGCCACATTTGGATTTGATTGAACCAACTTGTTACACACATGATCAAGATCAAACAATCAGTAGAGCGGCCATGTCTTCAAATCGGTGAGTCCAACCCATCTTTCATCTTTCAAGTTTAGGTATTTCCATCTTTCACATATCCATGGGTTACACACTAACTAAATTAGGGTGCAATTGGTGTACAAATTTGCATCCACCTCCGCGTATTTGGCAGAGAATGCTGCTATTGTAATAGAATTGCACTCTTACTTTTTGATGTGTAGGTTGGAGCCTAAAACCCTTATCAGTCGTAATGCAAAGGATGGTGTATGAAATGTTCTCAAACTCTTCTCCCTCGTACAGATAACAGAATATTATACCCTTCCCTGTTATTCCCCTACCTATTAAATTGTTCAAGTTCAATACAATAAAAGGCATTATTTTAAGTCTAATCGAAAGTACAGCGGTTTTGTCTTACGTTGCCTAAAGTACCAGTCAAGTAAGTTTTCGAAACTCCCTTGTTATTTGAAACTGACAGCCCACTTACATACGTGTATGTTTTTAGAGAGATGAATTGCTTTCACTTTCGTTGCGCAAAAAAGAAGGTAATACGCACACCAGCCACTTTGTTGTGTCCACTCATTCTGCCATTGGACACCGTTACTGCTCATCGTTCATTTTTTTTATTCTCCAGATATTAGGTTGCAGGATGGTTCATGCAGCGACCCTCCTAAGTTGAAATATACAAGTAAATGAGACGTAATATCAATATGCATAAACATCTTCGCATATTTCTCTTCTTAACCTTCATCGTTTCTAAGACATATGAGATGAGCGTGTCTACTAGTATTCAGAACCCAGAAATCCTTCCAGTCGTTGGTGAGGATATCACCTTAGCCTGCACCTATACCCCTCCATCGACAGATCGCGAACTGCTTTGGTTTGACGGCAATAACAATATCCTAGCTACATGTCAAAAGGTGGAATGCAGAAACGAGCAGAATGTTCAAGATATGTTCAAATACAGTTTGAGGGCAGATTCTTCCAACGGAAATCTAACGGTTAGGGATTTAACAGTGGATGACAGCGGCAGATATCAATGCTCAGTTTTCACATCTTCTGATGCAATTACTAGTGAAATTGTACTGCAGGTACTGTTACCAGGTAATCTATTCTAAAATTAATCTGGATAGCTTTAGCTACTCGTGATGTGTGCGAAATTTCAATATAAATTATTGATTACTCATTTAAAATCAATACAACATTTGAACTTTTAAATACAACAGTCATGTCATGTGTATTTTCATTGATAACTTCTACTAAGATCTTTTCGTGACTGAAATAATCCAAAATATGGTATTTTACCAACAATATTGATATTGTGGTATGTTTATTTTGTTTATGTACAGAACGGTCCTGGAATCTGGCAGACACTCAAGTTGACAAGATATATATTCCAGTTGTAACTTAATGTATACATGTACATTTTGCTTAACTTCCAGCGACGCCTAGACTGCTGTCTATCATCGACAATCGGTCTGAGGGTGGATACCTGAATGGAGCATCAGTGAGCATCACATCTGGGCGAACCCACAATCTAACATGTTCCGTCCAAGACGCCAGACCAACGGCAGAACTGGTGTGGCACGTTCCCGAAGAAGTACATATTCGACAAGACGATCAGTATAACGCTGTTAATGGTGACGCTTACACCTCTCAAAGAGTTGTTTCTGTAACTCCGTCCAGAGACGATGATGGAAAGATTGTCCGTTGTGTGGTTTCGCACCCGGAGCTGGATAATGGGCATCAACTGTTTATCCGCCTGGATGTTCAAGGTAAAGATTTTAACAATGATATTATCTCAGGATTGCTCGTTGGTGTGTGTTCTTCCCGAGTGAATATGCATATAAATGTAAGGAATGTCTGAAATGGGTGAAACATTCAACATCTCCTAAAACACTTCATACTCTTCTGTATTTTGTAAATTATGCTAGGGAATCACAAAAACATCACTGGAACCCATGATGCCTTCACCGCTTACATACTTGTATCATATTGCTAACAATAGTTTTAACAATTCCGGCTCTTCATTTTCCTTCCCACTCAGTACCGCCAAGTGACCTCCTGCTTACGTGTGGATCCATAACTACCAATGCGAAAGATTCAAGAAGTGTCAATGTCTTCGAATACTCGGCAACATCATTCACCTGCAAGAGTGTAGGATCTCGCCCTAAGGCCGTTATATCATGGTTTATTGGTTCGGACGACGATTTGGGTAGCACGACTTCTATGTCTACCACGAATGAGGCAGACCAAGGTTTACGTGACACCACTTCCACTCTACAGTTGATTCCAAAGAGAAGTCATCACAATCAACTTCTCCTATGTGTGGCCAATGCTGGTATGAACCAACGTCAAACAGAAGTGAAGGTGATTGTTAATGGTAAGTATTCGTAAGTTGTATTAACTATACATTATCTTCTCGAATTCAAAACAGAAGAACGAATGAGGTCTGGGACATGCTGTAACACACTTGGACATTGATATGTCCGGTATGATTTTTTTACATTATGAATAACGGTGTGTATTTATACCATGCTTCGTCTTTTCTGTAGCAAGATATTTGAAAGAAGTGACATTTTGGAAAGTCTTTAGTGACAAACCTCGGATAGCTCAAGTAAGTTGCTATAAAGATATCAACGTATTTTTCTTTCTTGTGTCAGAATATGAGTTACATGTGATACATACGTCGATGTAGCAAGTCACGGGGGCTAATAATCTAAAAATTATGATATAAGAAATACCCTTTGATTTTTAAGGACCACCGGACCCTCCCTACCTAAATGGAACGGACGGTTTACAGGATGGGGTATCGTCAAATGTGACTTGCACATCGAACAACGGCTACCCAGCACCATTATTCCAATGGTACCTTAGCTCAAAGAAAGTCACTAAAGATTATGATACACAGTCTTCGAGGAATAGAAATCATCGACTGGATTCCATAAGTGTTATCAATTTCACACCCACGGTAGATGACCATGGGAAACTCCTTGTCTGTAAAGTTTTTCAACCAAACGCTGCATCCATGGAGTATTTGAGTGCCAGTGAGGTTCTTCAAGTTCTTTGTAAGTCTTAACCTATCATCATGTAGATCTTACGAGGCAGGTACATATCGTCGCTTAAAAAGACATTACAAACATTGTCATTACTTGCTATTTACTGTCCTTTGTGCAGTGAGCTGAAAACTATCTCAACTTGTCCATGGTTATATTAAAAAGACAATGGTACGTTACTTGTTTCAAACAAAAAACACCAGTTTTGATTCTGTCTCCTCTTATTAATAACTATTGATGTTACAATAAAATTTATAAACCCTTTAGATCTTTATTGAAACATGAGTATTGGTTAAGATTAATACCAAAGGATGCGATACACTTGTAGATAGAACGTTCTATTTAAGTGTCATGATTCTGGCATGTTACAAAATATTGGTAACCATTAAAATATGTATTTATTTACCCTCATCAGGAATACCATCATGAATTCTTTCTTCCTGAGCCTCGCTTTATTGTTTCTTGAACCTATTTTCTTCTTTCTAAATACATGCATGTAGATTCTCCTGTCATTGTGGATTACTTTGTTCGTCGGGTTTCCACTGGTCAACAGAGCGTTGATGCACTCCTTACATGTAAATCAGATGGCAGACCCCTAGCCTCAATAACCTGGTTCTCGAATAGCATTGAACTCAACAACAGCACCCGCCATCAGATTCACCACAGTCTTCTACAAGAAAACACCTTGATGTCGAGTATTTTGGTTATTTATAATATTTCGGCAGAAGACAATGGCAACTATACATGTTTGGCAGACACGAGACTTGGGAACGACAGCGCAACTATAACCTTGTCATATTCTGGTAAACCTTTCACTATCAGACCAAGGCGCATGTATGTACAATGATCATGTAATATTGTTTAAAATTACACATTATCTGGTGCAGTGATGAGCCATTGATATAATCCCAAATGATAAATAAGAACAGTATGATACTGTTATGAATGTATAACCTAGGTGATGAAATGATATCAGTTACAGTAACTATCAGGCGATGTATAACTTGGGTTTACGGTAGATTACTGTGTCGATTTTTAGAATCGGTCGAGGGTTGAAGGGTTGATTCCATGTCCGACAATGTTCCGGTGAAACATTAATTTGGGTTTTACTTCGCCAAGGATACATTAACAAGCTAATCGCTGTAAGTTGGGCTAACGTTAGGTGTAGGGTTAGGATTACGATTAGGTATAGTGTTTGGCCCAGATATGAAATTTAGAGTTCGGTTGATGTATGAAGTGATCGGGTCGTTGCCAGAGCATGTCACGTACATCCGTCACAACGACAGTACAATATGATATTATACAAAATTAATAGTATTGATTGGATACTTGCTGATGTTGGGGGTAACAAAACATGTTTAAGAGATTATCTCTCAGTACATCAATATGTCAACATCGTTTTGAATTTTTTCCCAGGGATTCCAGATCCGCCTTATGAGTTCATCGTCGATCAAAACCAGACGACATCATCTACTCTCTTCGTTGCTTGGCAACCTTGGATCGCTGATGGGTTCCAGCAAAATATCACTCTGGAGTTTATTACGAGGGTTTCGGAGTTGTTTCTACTTTGACAGGAGCACTCAACAGTACATAATTATAAGAACAAAAGTGTACGTGTTATTGTCCATTATCGGTTACAATAAAGATTCACGTTGCCCTCATAAATTATGCTTTATATTTCTCTAAGGTGGTACCTGTAAGAATACTCGTACCATTTGTTTGTGAGGTAATGATTAAAGTCCTATCCCTCAGTTCTGCTAAGTATTTATACATGCATTTTATGACAGACATTGCGGTTCTAGCAAACCTACTGTATTTGTGGATGGTGTATTCTATAAATTCATACAGAAATTAAAGCAAGTTGAGACTCTTTAAATGAGACCTTTCATTTTGATGCAACCCTTATTTTATCATATCAATCTATAACATGCTTTACGTAAACCTAACTGTATTAAGTTCTGTTCATAAACTCGTTGTTGTACTTATTTTACTAATTCATTAAGTCCACCCCTATAAAAACACATATTCAAAATACAGTATTGTGCAGGTTTCTGCTTTGATCTCATGTAAATATGCCGAAAAGAAAAGACGCGCATATCCTTTGGTAGTTTTGATTGTTGTATTCTTGTATTTGCAATTTTTATTTATTACACCTTTAGGGTAAAATGAATTAATGTATCATTATTGTTGTGGTGTAGATTAAATACATATGCAGCCTGTAATTGCCGAGGAAGCAAATATAAAAAAATTAAAGTTCAATCCGTATCGATCTTCTGAATTTAAAAGTCATTTGCCTATAACTAAATCTTTTAAACACATTTATAGTCGTTTTAACTAAAATGATTTGGCCCTTTTTTTTCTCAAAAAAGACTTAAGCCTAGGCGATGAATATTCTTTGGATACATTCCAATTCAAAGTTATTTTGTCATAATGTTTGAAGAGAAAGAGCGCCCCCTTGTTTAAAGATTAACATCATGCATACTGTCATTTCAAATGAATGGTCTGGTGGAGTTTGTGAAACTGAATCGGTGTCAAAAGATCACAACGATATTTGTTTCACTTCTAACGCTATAAATCACTAACGATTCTTCCAAAGTATGGTCTATTAGTTCAGAAGCACCTACTAATTATTTACAGTCTACTTGCATTCATATTCATCGATAGTATGTGTTAAACAGAATTTCGAATGGCAAGATTGGATTGCTGGATAATGATGGCGATTTCTTCAGAAGTTCTTCTTTTACTCGCAGTTATCATCTCCAAATCAGGTACGTTTTATTTCAAGTAAACATTATAAAAGTAGTTCGTACTTAGCCCAGGCGGAGAATTAACGAGATGTAACGATGTAATAATTATCATGCTAACCAATTTTTGCTGCATTCATGTTTTCAAAATAATGTCTATTTTATAATCAAACTTGGTAGCTGATAACACTCAGACGAGTAAAACAAAAAAGGTCGACGTTGAGTTTGGTTTTAACTTGGACTTGAAAGCTTTTCGGGTGTGTCCCCAATTAGCATAAACAGCCGGGTAGCCCTCTGCTCACCCAAGGGCCACCGCCCCAAAAGGGTTAAAAGCACGCCTTGAACTAATCGTGTACTTGTCGCCGTTTAAATGTGACCTAGGCACTGGCCAGGGTGGATAATTAGGGAGATATAACATTGTAAAAAATTCAATATACTTGCCAATCCTCGTTGCATTCATGTTTTCCAAATGTAGTCTATCTCATAGTCCTCTAGTATTTCTTAACTCTTTTCATTGTATGATGAATATATTTATATATATATATATATAATAACATTATTAAATGACTGAGACTGTTTAGCAATTCCGATCATTGGCAACAAACCGGGTCATAAAGCTAAAATATCAAAATAATTGTACCCACTCAGATCTTTGTCGTACATCTCATTAATATTTAGGTATTGCTTTCCTTTTGAAACCCGTATTGAAAAATTAGTAGGGCAATTTCAATAATCTGCTGGTAATATTTGGTCATTGTCATTGTTTAAGCAAAGTGTGTTTTTGATTAGCTAGATAGAAATGTAATTGCTAATATTTCCTTGGAATGTATTTCATTTTACCTATACAGGATACCATGCATTTGAAGTATCTATTCAGACATACAATTCCCTTCCAGTCATTGGTGAGGATTTCACTCTGGTCTGTACCTTCACACCACAAACCAGGAATCGGCGCCTAGTTTGGACAAGGGGTAACCACGTCATTGTGGCCTCTCACTCTTGTTGGCCACACCAGGATTGTACAAGGTTCTACGTTTCTTACCCATCGAAGTTCACCTTGTTGGCAAACACTAAAAGTGGAAACTTAACATTGAAAAGGCTTGACAAAAATTATAGCGACAATTACCGGTGCACAGTAAGCAGTACATATGGGGTGGAGAATCCAGGATCAAATAGCAAGCAAGTGATTCCATTGCCACCAGGTAAATTGTTATTTATAATGAATTTTCACAAGGAAAATCCAGAATTGAATGAAGCTAATTCATGAAATATGAGTCTACTATTTATTACAAACTAAATCAAATCTCTCTTTCCATGTATTCTATTAAATGAATATCACTATGGGAAGCCTTATAACAAATGGAAGTCTTATATTTCCACATTTTCAACAGGCGATTGTTTAACTTGCTATATACCTATATATATATATATTTATTTTACGAAGTGTCCTGATGATACCGTCATTATGAAAGTTTTTAGATTATTGAGGTTCAGCTAGTTTCTTTCGTACGGAAAGGGGACTACGATAATGTACAACGACAACATTAACAGCTTAACAACTTAAAAGTTGTTCGTAACATTGTTTTGAAAGGAACTATGTCAATGTTACGAGATACTCTAAATCTCTAATGCTTAATTTTTAAATGGTAATCTTAGAGTGACTACTGAATCCATCAGAAGTAAGTACTACACTATTAAGGTGGAGAAGTACATTTCGAATCGACCTTTATCCATTGTGATTATTCCCTCCCCTGTCACCAGTTCCGCCCTATAGGATCCTTATCACGGATGAGAAATCAAGTGGTTATTACACTTACAACGTCAATATGACGGTAATTGCTGAAGAGACGTTTTACATCACATGTGCATCATACGGGGTAAGACCTCCTGCAGTACTGGAATGGTATTTACCAGATGATGTAGCGGCTGTTCTTCAAAATCAATCTGATGTCGTTCGAGACGACAGCTTTATCTCCAATACAGTTCTTAAGATCACGCCCTCTAGGAGTGATCAAGGAAAGAGTCTCTGCTGTGTGGCAACACATCCAGAACTACAAACTAACCGTCAACTTTCAGTATACCTGAATGTTCAAGGTAAACAATTAATTTCCAATGCAACTCCTATTAACATTTTACAGCCTGACAGTGTAAAATTTTCCACCACAGAGGTGCTGATGTCAGTTAAGTGAGCCTGTGTATCTTGTTGCGTTACCCTTTATCAAATTCTCGAATCAGATAACAACTTGGAAGTTTTTAGGGCAATATCCGATGCTAGTTATAAATCGTCTTTTTGATTTGGCGACTTTTGTTCACTATTATTTCAAGGTTAGGGTTAATAACATATCAACATTCTTTATCTTCTCTTTTTCTGTAATAAAGTTCTACCAACCAACATGCTGCTTTTAACTACTGGAGATTACAAGCAAAACGAAAATGGGTCAACAGTCTTTAACATTCAAGAAGATTCATCCACTTCGATCACTTGTAAAAGTGTCGGATCATTACCAGCAGTTAAAATATCATGGACACTTGACAACACCCAAAGTTTCCCACGTAACATAAGCCTTTCAAAGTATCGCAATGCTTTAGATAAAAGTTTGTTTGACACTGAGAGTACCATCACAATACATCAAGAGAGAAAGCACCACGGAACACTCCTTCAATGCTTTGCAACTTTAGGAAGCTTTTTTGATCGACGGGGAGCCAAACTGATGGTTTATGGTGAGTAATACTTCTTCAATATATCGGGATCCGATTTTGTTTAAACGGCTTTGATGATAAATTTGTGGTTTAAAAGTAAAGGCCTTAAATCCATTTAAAGGCCTATTCATAACCAAGGATTCGAAAGCGTTTACTGTTCATTTATCATGATCTACCCTAGCTATCCAAACTACATTGTCATCATTGTTATTGATAATTTGGCATCATCTAAGAATTGGATGGAAAAGCGAACGTTTATCACTATTACCCTCGCTTCTCTCATCGCCGTATAACTATATTATTGCATAAAAGGGCTTCTTTTTTTTACCAAAGGACATTATACCCTCATTATGGATTTACGCATAACTATATATTTCATTTCATTTCTATGTAAAGGCCCACCAGATAATGTTAAAGTGACCATACCAGACGATCTACACAACGGTATAGAAACAAATGTAAGCTGCAGAGCTGTTAATGGATACCCTGCTCCGCTCATCCATTGGTACATCGGATCAAGAAATGTGACACACGATTCGTCTCTTAACACTTCAATGAACGAAGCTGATCGGTATAATGCTGCAAGCACCCTTATCCTCATACCAAAGAGGATCGATCATGGGAAATCTCTTTTCTGCCAGGCGGTTCATCCTAGAACGCCCCCAATTCGGTCAGTGAATGATAGCATGGTTCTAAACATATCATGTGAGTATCAAATTTCATTTCAACTTTTGGAAAGAACATTATAAATAGAGAATCTCCTCAGATTGCGCTGGATCTTGGTATGTCTAAGCGTTCATCAACTTTCCTCAGGAGATTCGTCTACTATTTTGTTTTTCTACTTTTAGTTCTTTTAGAATCCTCCACACGTCCCTTTGGGCTGGTGTTTTTTTGCCTTTATCTGAAAACAAAGTGCATACGGCTAACTACCAGACAAGGTTATACGCTATAATGTCAATGTTCTCTTTTTTCCTGCATTCATGCATTGATAAGTTTATATTATCCCCCCCCCCCATCAAAGTCCCATCCACATCCTTATATTATATCTCCTTCCATTTCCGATTAATAACAAAATGATTTTCAATATTTGTATATAATCTAGATGACCCGGTTGTGTCCGTTTCTTCTCGACGACTAATATCAGATGAAATACGTCCTGGGTTCGTATTGACATGTACCTCAGACGCCAATCATCCTGCTTTTATCTTCCAATGGTTTTGTAATGGTACACAGTTGTCTAGCGACTACCTTCATATAACACTCTCCGAGACTATACCAGAAGGTGAAACGCGGACTTCCAGTGAAGTGATGATTCGAAACCCCCACTCCGAAGATCAATGTGATTACAAATGCGTAGCTGTGTCAAGATATGCTTCCGGTAGTGCAGTCTTCAACTCCACATCTGCTCGTAAGTAAAACTGTGTTTCATCGTATATTAAGGTTGATTTGCGTCTGTCCATTTGATTCTCTTTTTTCATTTAATTGAATGGTGCTTGCTTCCATATAAAAAACATTAATCTTACATCCATAAAACCTTCTTCCTCTTATCACGATTCACGTCATTGAACTGAAGGACCCGCCTTTACGCTTTACCACTAATTAACTTTAAACTACAGTTAACCCCGAATCACCTTCTTGGCTGATCGTCGACCAACACCAAACGACATCTTCATCTCTCTTCGTTGACTGGCAACCTGGATTGAACATCGGGTTAGGACACATTTGTATTTGACTGAATTTGTTAAAAAAATTACACACATGAAATAAATCAAATAATAACTGGAGTGGCCATGCTTTCAAATCGATGAAACTATCCGATCTTTCATCGTCCATATATACGTATTAGAAAAAAATTAGTATTCATAGGTGATTTCGGAGACAGACACCCTCCTCGGTCGTAATGCGTATAGCAATGCGTATAGCAGGGTTTCCTAACAGTTAGACTATGTATACATGGACCGCCATAGACCCTGCTTCTGACACACCTAGACGATTACATAGTTAGGCTACGCTCAAGGTTTTTTTAAATGTGTTTAAGTTTCAAAGGGTGGAACCAAAGACTTTAACTAATGATTATAATCTAAAATAAAGTACAGACTACCTAAAACTGGTTATTTACCTACCTATCAATGATTCTTCTAAAAGTGTACAATCACCTGATACATAATTTGTGTAAAGGTGAATAATTGTTAAACATCCTATATAGAAATACAAAATAATAACCTAACAGGTTATTTGGCATGCTATAGGTAAACGGTTAAGGATTTGGCAGAAATCTGGGGTCCATGCGCCCCCTATTATTTTTGAGTGCGGATGCGTGAGTTTGAAAGTCTAATAACAAGACGGTTTGCTATTCACTGGGAGTGTATTTATACTGCAACATCTCTTTGTAGAAGAAACATTAGCTACAGAAAAGCAATATGAGACCCCTTCCATCAATGGAAGTCTATAATAAACTCATTGCTGCTTTTACTGGAAAGAAAATCTTTGCTTTGATACCAACATTTCCTTTTCGTGTTTAGAAAAGGACGTCTTTATGAACCTCTAAAAGGTAACAAATGAGATATATATTCTCAAACTCTTCTCTCTTGTACAGTAAAGAATTTAGTATAATTCCCTGTTATTTCCCTACCTAAAAATATCTACCAAATGTTAAATACCTAAAAGGTATTATCGAAAGTAAAATTGAAAGTAAAAAATATTATCGGTGCATTCATAATGTAATTTAATCTAATAATGGCCAAAGTTTCAATTAAAGTAAGTTCCGAAACCCACTTTTTGTTTGAAACTGACAGCGCACTTATGCTCTTCAGAGAGATGAATTCCTTTCACTTTCGAAGCGCAAGAGAAAAGTGAAAAAGCATATCAGCCACTTTTCTTTTGACCACTCATTTAGTCATTGAAAACCGTTACTGCACATTGTGCATTCATTTATTCTCCGGATATTATGTTAGGTTGCAGGATGGCTCATGCAGCGACCTTCCTAAGTTGAAATATACTAGTAAATGAGACGTAGTATCAATATGCATAAATGTCTTCGCATATTTCTCTTCTTAACTCTCATCGTTTCTAAGACATATGAGATGAGCGTGTATATTCGTATTCAGAACCCAGAAATCCTTCCAGTCGTTGGTGAGGATATCACCTTAGCCTGCACCTACACCCCTCCATCGACACAACGCGCATTGTCTTGGCATGACGGGAATAACAATATCCTAGCTACATGTCAAGAGGTGGAATGCAGAAACGAGCAGAATGTTCAAGATATGTCCAAGTTCAGTTTGAGGGCAGATTCTTCCAACGGAAATCTAACTGTTAGGGATTTAACAGTGGATGACAGCGGCAGATATCAGTGCTTAGTTTTCACATCTTCTGATGCAGTTACTAGTGAAATTGTACTGAACGTACTGTTACCAGGTAATTTATTCTAACATTAATCTGGAAAGCTTTATTTAATATTGATGTGTGCGAAATTTCAATATAAATGATTGATTACTCATTTAATATCAATGCAACATTTGTTTTTGTTTTCACTCAGGTTTATTTTCATCGAAAACCACTACTACTAAGATCTATTCGTGAATGAAAATAATCCAAAATATGGTACTTTACCACCACTATTGAGTTGGTAGTATGTTTATTTTGTTTATGTACAAAACGGTCCGACAATCCGTCAGACACTCAAATGGACAAGATATATATCCCGGTGGTAACTAAATGTATACATGCACATTTTGCTTAACTTCCAGCGACGCCTAGACTGCTGTCTATCACCGACGAGCGGTCTGATGGTGGATTCGTGAATGGAGCATCAGTGAGCATCACATCTGGGCGAACCCACAACCTAACATGTTCAGTCCAAGACGCAAGACCACCTGCAGAACTCGAGTGGCACGTTCCCGAAGAAGTACAGATTCGACTGGAAGATCAGTATAACGCTGTTAATGGTGACGCTTACACCTCTCAAAGAGTTGTTTCTGTAACTCCGTCCAGAGACGATGATGGTAAGATTGTCCGTTGTGTGACCTCGCATCGGGAGCTGGATAGTGGGCTTGAATTGTTCATCCGCCTAGATGTCCAAGGTGATTATCTTAACAATGATCTCATACCATGAATGCTCAGTGGTGTGTGCCCTGGACTAGTGATAATGCATCTAAATGTTAGGATTTTCTGAAATGGATGATACATTCAACATTTCCTAAAACACTTCATACTCTTCTGTATTTTGTAAATTATGCTAGGGAATCACAAAAAACATCACTGGAACCCATGATGCCTTCACCGCTTACATACTTGTATCATATTGCTAACAATAGTTTTAACAATTCCGGCTCTTCATTTTCCTTCCCACTCAGTACCGCCAAGTGACCTCCTGCTTACGTATGGATCCATAACTACCAATGCAAACGATTCAAGAAGTGTCAATGTCTTCGAATACTCGACAACATCATTCACCTGCAAGAGTGTAGGATCTCGCCCTAAGGCCGTTATATCATGGTTCATTGGTTCGGACGACGATTTGGGTAGCACGACTTCTATGTCTACCACGAATGAGGCCGACCAAGGTTTACGTGACACCACTTCCACTCTACAGTTGATTCCAAAGAGAAGGCATCATAATAAACTTCTCCGATGTTCGGCCTATGCTGGTATGAACCAACGTCAAACAGAAGTGAGGGTAATCGTCAATGGTAAGTACTCCTAGGTTATATTTACTATACATCATCTTCTCGTATTCACAACAGAATACCAAATGCGGTATGGGACATACCGTAACACACTTGGACATTGATATATCGGATGTGATTATTTACATTTTGAATAACTGTGAGTATTCATACCATACTTCATCTTTTCTGAAGCAAATTATTTGAAGAAAAAAAAATGTTTTGGACAGTCTGTAGTGCCAAACCTTTGTGATAGCTCAAGCAAGTTCCTTTATAGATGTCAACACATTTGCTTCATTGTGTCAAAATATGAGTTATATGTGATACATAGGTCGTTGTTGCAAGTCAATAGGGCTAATAATCTAAAAATGATGATATAAGAAATACACTTTGATTTTTAAGGACCACCGGATCCTCCCTACCTAAATGGAACGGAAGACTTGCAGGATGGGGTGTCATCAAATGTGACTTGCACATCGAACAACGGCTACCCAGCACCAACTTTCCAATGGTACCTTGGATCAAAGAACGTCACAAAAGATTATAATACACAGTCTTCGAGGAATATAAATCATCGACTGGATGCAATAAGTTTGTATAAGTTTACACCCACGTTAGGCGACCATGGTGAACTCCTTGTCTGTCAAGTTTTTCAACCCCAAAATGCATCAATGAAGTATTGGAGTGCCAGTGAGATTCTTCATGTTCTGTGTAAGTCTGATCTATTAATAAAAGCCTAACCCATTAATCATGTATATCTTATGACGTGGCAGGTATATTTCGTTGCCTCAACGCTAAAAGAGACATTATAACCATTGCCATTACTTTCGGGGTTAGTGTCCTTTTTGCACTGAGCTGACGATTATATGTACTGTCCTGAGCTTATATTGGACTGGCAAAGGTAAGTTATTTGTTTTAAAAACTCCACCTGGTTTGATTCTCTCTCCTTTTACAAATAATTATTGATGTTGTATTAAAAGTACTGGTTCAGATTAATACCAAAGGATCAATAGACCCGTAAAAAGACAATTCTATCTTATACGGTCATGGTGCTGACATGTTTGGCATTACAAATATTGGTAACGATTAAAATATGTATTCAATTGCGCTAATCGGGAATACCATTACAAATGATATTATCTGGGCCTTCCTTTTTCTTTCCTGAACGGAATTTTCTTCTTCCTACATACATTATTGTAGATTCTCCTGTAATTGTGGACTCCTTTGTTCGTCGGGTTTCCAGTGTTCAACAGAGCGTTGATGCCATCCTTACATGCACATCAGATAGCAGACCCCTAGCCTCAATAACCTGGTTCTCAAATGGCACGGAACTCAACAACAGCACCCGCCATCAGATTCACCACAGTATTTTGAAACAGGATACCTTGATGTGTAGTATTCTGATTATTTCAAATATATCGGCAGAAGAAGAAGGCAACTATACATGTTTGGCAGAGACAAGGCTCGGGAACGACATCGCAACTATCACCTTGTCGTATTCAGGTCGGTCTTTCACAAGTACAATAATAAAAGTTGCACAATTCGTCCTTGTTTTCACGAAGTGACGGTAGTGAGGAAAATCGTCACGCAAAGTGAATGCAATTTTTTTTCACTACCGTCACTTCGTGAAAACAGCGACGAATTATCAAATGTGGCGCAGTTTGACAGGCCATTACGTATTCGACTATGCTTCGACAATAAATTGGGATTTATTTCATAAATGATACATCGTAAGAGTAGTAAGGCTATGTGTTGGGTGACGCTAGGTGTACGGTTATGAACAGGGTTATGTTTAATTAAAGTTATATCGTTTAGGGTTTAAATTAAGGGTTTATTAATTGTCCGAAACTTTAATTATCACAGGAGCATCTGTCGTTCTACCGTAATTAAGATGTGATATTAAACATTGATAGATCGGATGCTTCTCGGATCGTTAGTAGAATAAATTATCCCTCTAATTAATGTTTGCTATCTATTTACTACAACAAAATCTTCTAGGGAGTCCAGATCCACCCTATTGGTTCATCGTCGATCAAAAACAGTCGACATCATCAACTCTCTTCGTTGCTTGGCAACCTGTATTCGATGGTGGGATGCAGCAATGCTTCACTCTGCATTACGTTATAAATGGCACCCGAGTATCTGATGAATAATGTGAAATCGTTCAAAACTAGACAGGAGTGTTGTGCGCTAGTGTACTGTTTATTGTATAGCGCCGTATAATGGCTAACTTGCCAATACCTAATCTACTCTTGGCAGACCGAGGACTCGATGCGAGAACCGATAGCGCAGCTAGGGAAGCAGCGAGTTACGGAACCATGCTGATACAGGTGACCCGAGATGGCGCTAAAGGGGATTTGCGGTAGTGCTTCGTGTACAGTATGGCTTTAATGAAAGCTGCATTAAATGTATATAAAATTAAACATAATTCTCATTATATGCCAAATTAGGAGGTCGTTTATGTTTGTGTTGATATAACTGACAAGGAAAATTTGGTTTGTGTATTCCTTCAGCGTTAAATCTACTACTATTGGTGGTATTTCTGGAACATGGGCCTATTTAGTGACAAGTGTTTACCTGATGAAGATGACCTGATTGTAGTGACCTATGGGAGGGCACTGTGTAGTGAACCAGCTGATATCGTAGGTGAGCCCAGAAAACCCATACAGTCAACCCAGATCCAACTTCTCGGTTCTTCGTCGACCAAAACCAGACGACATCTTCAACTCTCTTCTTTGCCTGGCAACCAGGATTTGATGGCGAACCCTGGCGAAATGGCGAAATGATTAAAATACAAGACAATCTGTAAAACCATAGATTCCTTTTTCAACCATCTAAAATCCCCTTTTCTATGTCTACATACAGTTTTCCCAGATCCACCTTCTGGATTCTCCGTCGACAAAAACCAGACGACACATTCAACTCTGGTCATTGCCTGGCAGCCAGGATTCGATGGCGAGTTGCATCTAACTTTCACCCTGGAATACTGTCCAAATGGGACACAGGTAGGGAAAGAGGGGTGTGGTGTTGTCATAAACTTGACAGGGACATCCTACACTTTGACGGGACTCGAACCATTAACATCATACCGCATGACTCTATGGGCAGTGAACAGCGCGGGGAATAGTAGCGCAGTGGAAACAGTAGCTTCGACAACTTGTAAGTTTCTAAATAACAATAATTTCTATTAAAAAGTTGACGTTTGAACTTTAATCATCCACAAAAGTTTACATTTCTCGTTACTGAACGTATTCCGTTGTACTTTGCCGTCATTTACCGTTATTAGTGCACAAGTCTCCATATACAGTAGTTTCAGGTATTTTGGGGTCCCTGATGCTCAAAATGTAATCATCCACGAAAACATGCGGACATTCCTTGTTACTTAAAGCCTGCCTCTTGAGGTATTATCTAGTTTGTTCTCTTTTCTGAAAAAAGTTATCTCCGGCGTTTGCACTTCGAACACGGTAATCAATATGATGGCAACCTTTTTATTTGGCTTTTCTGCGTCCGAGATTAATCATTTACAGTAGAAAGTGCATAAAATGTCCAAATATTTATCTTTATTTTAAGTTTAGTATTGTATATGACCCCACTACCTCATCCTCTAAAATGAGAATGTCTTTTTCTGTCAACTAAACAATATATCTTCCTCGAAACCGTAAAAACAATTACACGACAACAGAGAGATTTATATATATATATATACAGTGCGTCCCAGAAAAAACGAAACCGAGAAGTATCGATGTTCTATCATAACTTAATCACAACTATAATTAATGAATGATACATATTTGGAAAGCTTAGAGTCTCCTCTTTTATGTGATGCTACTCAAATATATGCATATTTCACGCATGAGTGATTAAAAGCAATTTGAAGGAAGGAAACCAAAAAGACATTTGGCGGGCGGTATTTGAATTTCGAAGAAAAATTCACATTTCTAGAAAGTTGAGTTTCTGCCCTTTCATATGACACCTCAATCAGGAAAAATGAGCGAGGAATGACAAAGTTCTGTTTGTTTAAAGTAGCCCTTACATTTTCATAATTTTAACAAACGAACTCGTTTTCACTGGGTGCCTGTCGTAGCAAAAAGCAGATTTGACAAAAGACTTAACTCCGTTTCGTTGACAATCAGCCATGCATGAAGACTCTCGTCTACGGCTGATTGTCAACGAAACGGAGTTAAGTCTTTTGTTAATTTCGTTTTTTGATACGGCAGGCAGCCAGTGAAAACGAATTCGTTCAGTAAAATTATGGAAATGCAAGGGCTACTTTAAACAAACAGAACTTTGTTATTCCTCGCTCATTTTTCCTGATTGAGGTGTCATATGAAAGGGCAGAAACTCAACTTTCTAGAAATGTGAATTTTTCTTCGAAATTCAAATACCGCCCGCCAAATGTCTTTTTGGTTTCCTTCCTTCAAATTGCTTTTAATCACTCATGCGTGAAATATGCATCATCTGAGTAGCATCAACTGAAAGAGGAGACTCTAAGCTTTCCAAATATGTATCATTCATTAATTATGGTTGTGATTAAGTTATGATAAAACATCGATACTTCTCGGTTTCGTTTTTTCTGGGACGCACTGTATATATATTTAAATAGTAATTATTCTTAGAGCTCAACTACAGAGAATGTATCAAACTTTAACCAAAGAAAGTAGAACTATTGTATAATTGTATTCTCGCATAACTGTTTAAATGTAAAGGCCTACAGATTCAGTTCTAGGTTATTTTATTTTTCATGCTGTATCTAATGGTAATGGTCGGACAGAGAATAATGCATGCAAGATAAAGCATATAACAGTGTTGCAAAAGTGTAGTTTTCACCCCATCCAATTCATTATATACTATATTGTATACGTCATACGTTAAGTGTAAGCAATTACTAACCCAATAAAATATAGACAAATTTTCAATTGATGAAAGAAACTTGTCAGAGTTATTTATAACCATTTCTTTCATTTGAAAACGAAACATTACAAACCTCAACCCCGTAAGATTAAAACCACTTATCAAACGCGATTAAATGATAGCTTTGTTTCTGTTTTATTCTCCATGCTTCCTTGTTTGGGCTTTACACAGCATTGCAACCCGATAGCTCTGGTAAGTATCAAGAAATCCCTTTTCTTTGTTTGGCTGGTTGTGAGAGGAAATTATTATTATTTTATTTGTTTAGTCAGCACGAATGTTGTTTTTGTTAGGGGTCCACTTGGAATTCACAAAACACTCTTCTGCTGAAGCAGTCTTCCTCCAGTCCAGAGAATGGAGTATACATGTATTTCATTTTAACTTTTATATAAGTCAAAAGAATATAACAATTATATTTCCTCCCAAGCAATCAAGAAATGAAAGCTGAATCCAAAATGTGGCAAAAAAAGAGCAGTAAGTCCCCTGATTCGATGAAATAATAATCATCACATGCTTACTTAATTTGATAAGCTAAATGTATTATGTAAAGTATACATTGACATATAAAAGCCCTATTACCTAGATGTAATTAGCATAAAAAACGAGGATTGAGCATGGGACAGAAAGAGTTCATGTTTGGCTATTCGTGTGTGCGTGGTGTGGGTGAACATCTATACACATTTGTCTTTGGGCGATTTCACATGTGTGTCAACGTGGGTGTGGATTTGATTTGTGTGGGTGCGTGCACGTGTGTATGGGTGTAGATTTGATTCACACATGTGTATGTGTGTTTGCGTGCTTGGATGAATCTGTGCAAGTGTGCGTGAGTGGATGTGCGTTAGTGGGTGTGAATTGGATTCACATATGTGTGTGGGTGGAACCATGTTTGTGTGGATTCACATATGCTTCTAGATTCACATGATACATGCATGTATATATTTGTATTCCCATGTGTGGGGGTATAGGTTTTATGGTGGATAAACATGCAGGTGTGCAAGTGTGGGTGGATAAGTGTGGGTGTGTGGGTGGAGCGCGTGTGTGGTTTCTAGTACATGTATTAGTAAATTTGCCATCTGACAAACACAACAAATCCTCCTACATATGGCTTCATACAACGCTATCTTAAACACATGGGATATAGGGACGTGAACGAAACGTTTATACATAAACCACGGATATTTTAAATAAAAAATTGACATTAAACCAAACATTGTTTAGAAAACCCAAACCCACACCATTCTAGTCGTATGGTATTGTTTGCCCTAGACTCACCAGCTGAGGAAAAGCCATCAGATGAAAGAAGCATTCCTCTTATAACAATCATTATTGGAGTTATTGCCTCTGCTAGCTTCATCCTGCTGATTTCACTGGGTTTGATGTACTTTTATGGAGTGCTATGCTGTATGAAACGAAAAAAGGGTATGTCGTAAAGCAGCTCGCCCCCTACATTCACCTAAAACAGAACAAAAACTACATTTCCCTTTCTTTTTTAATAGTTTCTTCTTTAAGCTTCAATCTTCAACTTCTTGCTACGTTTCCTTTTCATTTCAACACCTCTTGATTTTTATTTTGGTTTTATTTGTATTTATTTTTTATTTTCTCTTTCGTTTTACTTCTGTGTCTCTCGGTCACTTCTATTGCCCCTACTATGCCCACGAACTATGTTAACCCATATAATATCCCCATTTCTCTCCTTATATGTCGTACATTGTGCTTGTAGTAGCTGTAGCATTCAAGATGACAAATAACAGTTTTAATACTCAGACAGGTATTTGAGGTATAATAGAATTTGGAGGGAAAATCATTTCAAATTATTATAGTTCCGAATAAAAATACTTTAGCCATAACGATCAAAATAGGATAAAGGAGAATTTAACTGCCATTCAGAAGAACATGAAGTAGGATACTCTAATTTTATTCATATTTTATTTAAACGTGATAAGAAAAAAAGAAATTCCCGCAGGCTTCAATCATTTTATTTCTCACAGTGTATTTCAATAAGGTAAAATTGTATAGTAGAAATTTTTTGATTTAAACAGTTCAATTCATTGATCTGTTAGTAGTTATCATGGATGTTTTGTTCAATATAGATCAAGTCAAGTTTTCTAATCTTTTAAAATGAAGTACCTATGCTAAAATGTGTGCTAGCATTAACATGATTTGTCTTTTCATTTAATTGTATTCTGTGCACTCCAAGCAGACCATGGAAAACACAATCAGCCAGAAGGTCAAATGGTAGGTCCATAATTTTGCATTACTTATTAATATGATATTAAAGAATAGTATTAGGGTGAAATCTAAATAGCATTAATTAATCAATCATAGTTTTTTGCGAAATACATGCATATCGGTTAATGTTTAGCTGCGGCATGTGGAAACAACTTATCTCTACAAATTCAGCATTCCTAAAAGAAATTATACATTTTAATGACCCAGTTAAATCATAATAAAACCCTATGAATGTTATTGTCAAGTAAAATAGTAATTGTTTTTTGTCTTCGTTTTCAATTGAAATTTAATCAAAATTGACGATAATTTTCTGAGCTGCTTTGAAGAAGTCTGAATTTTAAGACGCAAGGGAACCCGTTTTGAAAGAAATAAATATGAAATGAAAAAAGTAATATCTAACGCTTGGTCACTTTGCTCCTATACTTAATTGAACAGTTATTTAAATGTTGATTACGAATCTCAGGTTCGTTCGAGGAAATCTTATTTGTGTTTTGAACAGAAAACATTATAAAGGTCGGGGCAAAATGTTGATGTTCGCCTCTGGCGCCATATTTCCTTTATATATACGCCGCTGTGTTTTGGGTAGTAAAAATGATTTGCCTCTTTGATTTACAAGCTACTGGTACAATCACATTTACAGAAAGACTCAGACACCGTTTAAAGAAAAACATGTGAACCAGTGACAAATAGGCCTACTCTGAAAAATGGAATTATATATTTGACATTTTGAAATTTACTTTAGGTATTTTGCTTGAAAATATTATTGTAGGTGGACCAGGGACAATATGCTGAAATAGCACAAGTACCTCCATCTCACGCCTTAAAACCAACTACAAGCGACTACATGGACTTGAAGCCTATTCCTCGCACCAACAATGACACAACTACAAGCGACTACATGGACTTGAAGCCTATTTCTCGCACCGACAATGACACAACTACAAGCTACTACATGGACTTAAAGCCGATTTCTCCCACCAACAATGACACACCTACAAGCTACTACGTGGACATGAAGCCGATTTCTCCCACCGACAATGACGAATACATCAGTCCTAGTGCTACTCGAAAGTGTCCTGAGGCTGTCTATGTAAATAGGGACATGACCGAAAAAAGTGCGCTGCAAAACGACCCAGACAATGAAGATTATGTTAGTCCTATTCCTACTCGAAAGTGTTCTGGGGCAGTAAATGTGAATACAGACGAAAATGCGTCTGAAAACGAATCCGGTGATCCTCAATATATCAATACCCTTCCCACAGCACACGAAGCTAATGCTAAAACAACCACTACATATATGAACATGTATCCCATACCGCCTATGTCGTCTCCGTAACATGTTTCATTCACGATAAAGAAGAGTGACGCACTGGGTAAATCAAAAGTTGAATGTGCTAACACATGAGCATAGCCTAATCAGAAATGGTACAAAGATCCCACTTAATTAACTATAAAGAGTCCTTTCCCAGAAAAATGGAAGCTTACACCGTCAAAAGCTTTCGTGGATCAAAGTTGGTGAAGGTTTGCATACATATAGGTTTTTCTTTTCGTTGTGTAAAAAATATTCTTAAATCATTTCACATGTAAAAAGATCAAGAACATGAAAAAAAAAAAATAATAATATCTGATGCCCAAAACTGTACGAGTAGGCTTATTTATTGTTTATGATTCATGTAATTTTCTATAAAATACTATTGTCATGATTGTATCGAATTTTATCACACCTCTAAATCTACTGAGTAAATGAGTGAACGAGTTAATTACACTCAATCCTTAAGTAGTAATATTAAATTAATATTAAGATAATGCCGTATGTTATGTATTTAGATTGATATTCTTTATGTATAATCATAATTCACTCGAAAGGTATAGATCGTCTTTTATTAGGTTTCATCAACACATTGTAAACAAGTCCACATTCGATTTTAGAACATACTGCAAATGCAGGTAGATATAATGTGAAAAGGCGGACCCCTATTACATAACACCATGATCTTTTGCAAACGTTGCACAAGTGATTCGTTTGTATTAATACAGTTTTACGTACATTTATTAATCCTGCATATCCATTTCCATGTTTATCTCTGTATGTATACTTATCACTTAAACATCTTAGTATATCTATTTGCTGGCTTATAACGAAAAATAAATATTAACTGATTCAAAAGAATATGCTGTAAATTTGGAATTATACCTACTATCGTATGTTATTAGCATTTCTTGCACCTTTTTTGTTACTATAATTTCAATTACGGTTACAATTTGTCACATTTACATGAATTTGAAAATCGGACTTTATAGTAATCTTAAAGTGTATGATAAATTTATACATATGAAATGATGTTGTTTAAATGAAAGTTTATATTTCAATAATTGTCGAAGGATATCTGTCAAATATTTCATCTTAAAGCAACTACTAAATAAATGTAGCAACAAATTGTAAGATATTAAAACCTGCTGTTTTGCAAAGGTTTATAATGTATTGTGTATCGATTATATGCTTTATTTAATGTGTATGGGACGAATTGCATTTCATTACAAATACTTGCTCTCAAAGTAGATTTAATCTCCTACTATGGCCTGTAAGTTTAGCCGCCTGCAGGATCACATTGTAGTAAAAATGGCCTCTTTCAATTCATTTTTATACACATTATTTGTAATTGTAACCTGTAGCTTTAAGATGTACAATCAAATTAAATGTAAAAATGTTTTCCTGCATAGTAGTAGTGCTTGATAGTTTGAGATTAGATTCAAATATTGAAGGCTTTGTAACGTGTATATGTCAAGTTAATAATTATATCTATAATGACAGATGTTATAATTCTCACATAAGCTCACATGTACATGTATGTAAATCCATATAACTACTACACCGTTGCACTGTTTTACTCTGAATGAGATCAGCATTTGTAATATAGACTGCAATAATAATTGACTTTAGACGAATACAAATAATATAAATGTAGCAAACAAGTCTTGCATTGTAAATCCTGGGAGACTTTAGGGTTATGTATACATTTAATTGCATTTACATCTGAGCATATCGAATCCTCAAACTAATCAAATCATTGTTGCATACTTGTATACTACAATATTGCTTTAGGAATATTTCAACTTTACTTCATCACATGTGGATATCCGTCTAGTGGACACAAATTTTCTGTTGATCAGTGATTATTATATTTTGTTTTAGTCTGTCTGTATTTCTGTTCATTGAAGGTGATCAATTTGTTTAAAGCAATCGTTTTATCTTTGCATTGTACTGAGTGCAATGCATGATAGACCTGTATGAAGTATACTCTTTGTTATGTATTTCAATAAAAGCTGCACAGATAAAACAATGGTGAGGTTTTAAAAGTTTATAGTTACTTGTTATGACAGGTCCTTACAATGCATTTCAATAAAAGCTGCATAGATAAAACAATGAGCCAGAAAAGGTAAATGATTAAGCTGCCGCGTGTATTATTTTCTCTGCTTTCGAAGGGCTTCAAGCATTTCATATTCCTTACATTTTTCGCTGTCACAGCAAGCTTCAAATGCAGAGTCGTTCGCCCTGGTATCAGCAGGCTCTATATATGTTGTCTGAAGTGGAGGATATGAAATGAATTAGTATTTCTCCAAGTGTTAAGGGCATGACAAAATATCACACAAGCACCTTTAAAAAGAAGTTATAAAAAAAAATAACAAGTAAAAGAACAATTTGAGGAAAATCATTCTCTAAAGAATACAACGTGAGGAATGAACGATGATTAAAAACAAAAAAAGAATGTAACAAAAACAAATTACAACAAAGAAGCATCACATTCAAGACAAACTGAATGAAAACCAGATGGATGAAGAAAGTGCAATTTGATGGAAAGATACATGAGATAATAAATTGAACCCAAGGGTAAATCAATTCAAAAGAGAAAGATCATATACATGCATATATAAAGTGTGTGATGGGCAGCAAGACCCACGAGATAAGGATAAATGTAAAAGTGTGAATGATTCAAGTACAAACTGAGACGTTTAGAGTGCAAACTAGAAATGTGAGAGAGTAATATGTGACAGGAAAAGTGTAAAATATTAATGAATGATTTCACGGAAATAAAGATATTTACATGGGGGGAGTACGGCTATTTATGAATGAAGTTTCAATGACAGAATGAACGGAGGACGACAGAGTGAGAGGGTAGGGGGCCTGATATGCAACAATTGTATACAAAACAGCTAGAGAGATATAGAACACTAGACTTAAAGATAAAGTTGAGTTCTGGTCAGGCGATTGCATTGTAAAGGAGACAGTGTGGAATCGATGAGAAAAGGTTGATCATCTAGCATATAAGTATTGGTGGTGTTTTGCAAGGTTCTGGATTTATCAAAATGATCGGAAATTCGGCCCAGTCTCGGTACAGTAACAAGTACTGTGCACATAAAGATTAATATGGTACTACACAAACATATGGCAATACAAATTGTACCTCATTTTCAAACTGTTCATTGTCATATTTAAAACATGAAGGCATTTGAAGAGCCATTCTTTTAAAGGAACATTTTTTTTCTCTGATGTCTTTCCGCCATTACAAAACAAAAATGATAAAGCTAAACAATTATTGTTCACCTCTCCCCAGTAATAATATTAATAATAATAGTTCGTCCTTATGTAGCGCATTTCAGGACCGCAGGACCTCTCGATGCGCTTTACAGATATATATTATTACCCCGGTCATCGTATTCATGCTTACCCGCACACAAGGTATGCGCATTCTCCACTCCCTGGGGAGCATTCCAGCGAGTCGCCATTTTACAAGCGTCATTCCTAATCAAACCACATTAGCTTTCGCATCCTACCGGGTACCCATTTAACACATGGGTGGAGAGTGGCAAATGTGGATCAATGTCTTTCCAAAGTCAATTAGTGCCGCGGTGGGACTGGAACAGCGGACCTTGTGATCCACAGTCCGCTGACATATCTACTCGACCATCAGTACTCAACCTTTTCTTTATTTGGATAGTTGACTTTTCATACAAAGGGCGGTACACAAGTATCAAGTATATATCATACATAACTATACATTAGTAACAAGGGAATGTGAATAGGTAAAGAACGCTTGTAAATAATCTGGATTTCTTAAATATAAAGAATTTAAGACAACAACATATGTTTGATATCATCATCAAGGGCATTTAAACAGAACACACAAACAACTTGGATAACGCCCATCATATTGCTTGATCAATTAACACAATCATCATCTCCATTTGACCTTTAAAATCGATAGTTGATTGAGTTTATGAAATTGTTAATATTCAAGATATTTATTATTGCCTGGCGAGGAGCTTCATATGTATACTCTTCATTGTTGCTTATACCAATTGCAAGAAGGGTATTAGGGGCCTGGTTTTGTTGCTGAATTAATAGTTTCTTTGATGCAGGTTCAGAATTTATGGCAAAATCATTTCGGAACGACTGATTACAAGGGGTGACCAACTAGAAATACTCAAAGTACAAATCCTAGGTTTGTTTAGGTTAACTTTTTGTTTGCTTTTTGCTTTTCGTTCGTATAAAGCATGATACATGAAAATTAACAATACAAAAATCATTCATAAAAAGGCTTGATATATATAATTAGAGCCATTCACATAAAGGCTCTGTTCTTTCCAGAGGTCCATGAAATACCTTTACATCAATTGATACCGTTGTCTGATAAAGGCAAACCTTTATCCATGCATATTACTAGAGATAGAGGGGGTAGTTTCATATACAAGCGTGTCACTAAACAAGTAGGTACTTCTCAATTGGTTTTTTTTTTAATAAACTAATACTATTATGAACGTGACCTTAAGGACGTAAATATACCTTATACTTTATATATAGATAGATACAGAGTTACTATATATATATAATGTATATAAACAGAGTCAATTAATGATGAACGTAAGCCGCATGTAAATCCTCACATTCCATTCCAAAAAATGTGATAGATATTGCGCAGTACACATACGTCATTGTGAAATTGAATCCAGCAAATTTGTGATAAATCATTAAAACTCTCAAGGTTAAATTACATAATCAACGAAATTGATTATCATTAATTCAATCAGGAAATGATTTGTTCTATAAGTCAGAGACCTTGCAAGATGCAAAGACAATCTGGAATTGTAATCCAAGTCGGAAAAGTCAAGTCTCACTAAATCATTACGATTAACTTCTTTTATATAACGTAGTGTAGCTAAACATATCCAGATACTTAATATCATTTCAAATTGAAAGGCAACTAAACATTGTGATTTAGAATAAGATGACACTAAATTGCAAGAATCATGGAAAATCATTCATGACATAAAAAAGGGGGAAAGAACGGGGCCTAACTCTGTGATGGGAAATTAGTATCTCATCGTCTTTTGCTAATTTGCTTATTCTCTATTGGTGTATTACAGGCACGACAGGATTATGGACATCTTGAAGCGAAGGAGCAAAACAAGTACCTCTGGCGAGCCGCAAGGTTCCAAATTGAAGAAACTGTAGTCTTTCCAATAGCCTTTGACTATATACCGTGTGTCTCAAAAAAAACGTAACACTTTTGAAATGGTTGCCAAATTGAGCATATATAATTTTATGAAAAAATGTTGATATGTATGGAAAGCTAAAGGACCAACCTTTCATATGATATGAAAAAATTGAAAAAAAAATCATGCTTCGATGAACAGTGTTCACTTAAGTTAGAGGTATGAAAATGGGCCTGCGCAGGATTTTTCCTTCCAATTTTGGACAGGTAAGTTACTTTTAGCATACAAAATAAGTTTGATATGAGATATTCATGATCGATGGATTAAGAGTTAAAAGGATGTTTTGAATACCAGTCCTTTCTCTCTGTCATTTATCAATCCCCAAACACCACCCCTGCCACACACACACACACACACACACACCAACTTCCACTCCCATCTTATTGTATCATTGATCTGGTAGATGTGAACAGGATGAAGGAAGAATGGGAAAATGTTAAATTGAAATACCGTATTCAAAATCATAATTGACATTATGCAACCCACTCTCCTCCCCCCCACAACCTTTTCCCATCCCATCACCTACCCCTTGCCTTTTCTTTATCAGTTTTCTTCCGTAAGTTTGGTGGATCATCAATCACATTTTATTCAGGTTTTATGAATGACCCAAACATGTAATAGCTAAGTACATCATTCATTATGCATTGAAAATACCAGAATTCGAGGTATTCAAAATATCCTTTTGATTCAAAATATCCTTTTGATCCATCGATCATGAATATCTCATATCGACCTTATTTTGTAAGTTACAAGTAATTTACCTGTCCAAAATTGGAAGGAAAAATCCTGCGCAGGCCCATTTTCATACCTCTAACTTAAGTGAACACTGTCCATCGAAGCATGATTTTTTTTTAATTTTTTCATATCATATGAAAGGTTGGTCCTTTAGCTTTCCATACATATAGACATTTTTTCATAAAATTATATATGCTCAATTTGGCAACCATTTCAAAAGTGTTACGTTTTTTTTGAGACACACGGTATATATATATATAATTATATAGGCAAAATTCATACCAATATATGGAATTTACAAGAGGTAGATAGTGTTTGCGACCTCCTACAAGTCCTAAAAGTCCTCATGTTATCCTTACATGCTAATTATGTGTTAACATTATAACCATTAAAGGTTTCCTTGTGATATATTTTACTTTTCTAAGCGTTTTAGATGTAAACTCATCAATTTAAATGACGAGCAAAATAGCATATATAAAATATGTGTACATCTTACCAACAGCATCCAGGAAACTCCATCTATGTCTAAATTGAGTATTTAAAAATCTTTCTAACCATACTACGTTACGTCTACATCATCTCTTTCATTTCAGGGGTGAATGGAACAGAGATCATATATATTTCAAGTAATATTGTTTATTTCCACGAATTAAAAACTTGAGGATTCCCAGCAAAATCATCAAAATTGTTACAAGTAGTAATGAAGAAATGAACAAATACATAACCGCATATGTGAGTTAAAATAACAACGGTCGGGAAAGGACAGAAGACACCAGAAACGAGTAATTTTTCTTCAATAAGAATGACGTTTTGTATCGCAATATGTCTTTGCATTGCATTCCTCACTTCAACAAGAGGTAAGTTAATAATATACTTATGATAATAACACGCAGAGTAGCTAAAAATGGTATAAGACTATAGAGAGCACGAATTTTGAAAATGTTGTTGTATGTAAAGAGGGAACACATCTAGAAGATCCAGGAACAGGTCAAACTTCTTTTTAAATAGACCTCCTGACATGTGCAAATGGCTGCATAACAACGGCTAAATAAAAACATTCCTTAGATTAGAAATAAAAATTCATGTAAAAAGCCAGGATATGGTTCAAATTCAAATAAGATAACCATTCAAGAAGAAATGCTCGTTTGGACGGATGGATCGTATCGTCCAAAATTCTAATATTTCCTTTGAACATTATTTTTATTAAAAAAATTAGCGTTATTATCTTCTTTCTTCGGCCATTGAACCACTCTAAAGGCGTTTTGATTATAATCAGGATATAGAATGATATAAAAATACTTGAACACTTTGTAAATTTGTATGGAAGAGTTGTTGCTGTTAGATTTAGATACAGAAGGAAGGTATAATTTGTACTAAATGTATTTGCTCCGGCTGCAAAATTAGACAAATAGTTGTTTTATAAAAAGATTTTCAATTGGATAAAATGTATTAAGCAAAAGACAATTTACTTATACTTGGAGGTAATTGGAACTGTGTACACGATACTCAGTTTCATACCCAAGGGTGGTCACAGGTATCGGACCAATTAAGTGGTTACAAAACATGTAAAATAAACTCAAATTGATTGACGTATGGCGGAAAATGAACCCGCAAGGAAGGCAATTACATGGCGACAACTTTCGTTAGGAATCTATTCTAGACTCGAGTATTGGCTTATTTCATCGTCACTGTATTGTTATGTTCAAACTACAGATATTAGACCTGTCATTAAATGTGATTTCTTTGCTGTATCATTAAGATTAAAAACAGATAGCGTTGAAAGGGGGGAAGTTGTTTGGAAGTTTTATAACTCATAGCTATGTGACATTGATTTTAAGAACAAAATTAACAACATCATATAAGCTGTAGCATCTTACCATAATCGAATGGATGCAAGAACTAAATGGGATATGTGTAAAATAAAAATACGAGAATTTGCCATGAAGTTTTCCAAACAGAGGCAGAAGGAAAAGTCAAAATTGTACTAGAATATGTATAATGAATATACAGAAGTATGCAGAAAAGTTGACATTTACCATACTAGAGAAGAAATACACAGTATGGTAGAAATAAAGAAAAAGATTGAAAAATGGCACACACATTTATTTAAAGGTGCATTTATTAGATCTCGAGAACGGTGGGTGAAAATGGTTGAAAAGTCAACCAAGTAATTTCTCAATTTAGAACTCCAAATTTTCGAAACGGAAAAGGGCTTTTGCAAAAAAAGGGGCAAAAATAATAAGAAATACAAATCTTAATTCAATTGAAACAGAAGTTTCTGAAGAAATATTTGGGACATCAACCTGCGACTTGATTAAAATTAAGTCTCATGAAAGCAAAACACTTTTGTAATCTCTAAAGCAGAAAATCCTCCGGTGTCATCATTGCTTTGGCAGGAAATAGTGCAACTACCGAATCAATTTTTAGTGAAGGCATGTTTTAGATTATAAATCTAAAAAGATTACAGTCAACAGAATAAGACAATTTATTTTCATAAAGTTTTACCCTTTAAAGATAATCTTTATAAGTGGTTTCAGGAGCTAAATTATACAATAAATTACCCTATCATATCAAAAATTGTAAGTCGCTGCAAAGTTTTAAAAAGAATGTCAAAACTTTTCAGTTTCCCTTGTAAACATATTTTCACGTTAATTTGACCTTTATTTATTTTATTTATTATACTTCATTCATCTAGTTTTCTCAATTTGATAGTTGTATTTTTTTCCTTATAATTGTTAATGTGTGTTTTTCGTTACGTATGTTTAATTATTGTATATACCATGTATATTTTACCTTTGTATGTATGTTTTGGATTCATGTTATTATTGTACATGTTTTTATGTGTATGCAGGGCTCTCTGGGAGAGCAGGTTCAGAAATGAACTTGAATGAGACCACCCTGTTAAAATAAAACTATAATAAATAAATAAATAAATAAATAAGTGGCAAATTACATCCGATATTCTGTGTACATATTGTAATGAACCAGAATCGTTTATACACATTTTGATTAAATGTCGTCAAGTTGCAATCTTTCGGGAAAGAATGTTATCGTCTAGTAATGAATTTGTTCGAAAAAGATATTGTGTTAGGAGAAAAACTCATAATAATTGGTTTCGACATTAATGACGCAGATTCTCTGCTCATGAATGTACTTTTTTGTTTACGCACAGTATGGAATGTATAAGGTTTGTATATTCAATAACTTTAGAAGTAAATCTTTCAATAGTCATTTAATTTGGAAGACTTTTAAAAGCGGTTTTATGTTTTATGCAATTGGAAGTACAGAGACAAAGAAAAGGAATAAAGTAATATCAAGAGGTATCTTTCTTAGTTAAGCCTTTAACGCATTTATATTCATGCCTTGATCTTTCCCTTCCACTTTCTTTTTGTCCCTATTTCATTTTTGTATCAGTCTGTTTATTATGTATACATTTTGTAATCAAACTCGATATGCAATGTTGTTAAAATGATAAAGAACTATAAAGTGCTTCGTAAACGTCACTTATATATATATATATATAATTTTTGTCGGGAGTTGGTTTTGTTCGTATTTCATTTGAATTATGTAGCTTCCTTTTTTTAAAGCTGTTCCATATCATGAACATTTTGTAAATCGTGCTATTTCCTATTTCAAAATATGTCCTTTTTTGCAGGTACCAATGGTGACGTTGCAGTTTCCATCCGGACAGCAACTATTCCTGTCGCCGGGGAAGATATTACATTAACTTGCACCTACCAACCCTCATCTCCATATCGACTGGTAATTTGGATGAAGGATAATGAAACTGTTCTAGCCTCGAAAATTGTCAAAACTCTTCCTGCCATACGAACATTTCAAATTCTTCGAAGTTCAACTTTACTTCAGAATCTACTGAAAAAGGTGCAGATCTCACAATTTTATATTTGGACAAAGATGACATCGGCATGTACCAATGTAAAGTGACGACAACTCGTGTATCACAATATAAAAACTACAACAGATCAGGAAACATATACCTAAAAGTACAAGTACCAGGTAAATAGGTTGAAATGTAATTCGTATAAAATAATCTGTTCAGAATCAGAATTAAAATTGAATTTGTTATCAATCCGTTCATGTGGTATAATATGCAAATCCAAATGTTTAGGTTTATTTCAAAACGAGTCCGGAAACTCCACTTTTAGATCTCATGAATGAACAATTCACATACAAGCATTTAGGCATTCAGAAGCTTTATTATCAATACTAATCCACCGTTTTGTTTTAAATTGTATTAAGTTTTTTTTTTTTTTAATCCGGAAATACCCGCAATATATAAGAAGCTGATTTTTATCCGAATAACTGAATCAATTTTAAGTATATCAAAATGCTTATGCTCATACTGTTTTATTACTTATACCCGAAGCTTGGATTAAAGTTGCGTTCAAAACTTGGGGTAACCAAGGAAATAATTGTCGGGTTTAAAGAGAAGGTTGAGTTCTGGGAAGAGGTGAAAACTAATTTGTGAGCGTTATCATTCTTATTATGCAAGTGTGGAAGAACATCAGATAAGACATGTTCCCTGAAAAGCATGGCTCTTCAAATGCCTTTATATTCTAAATATGTCATGTAACTCGTAAAACTCGGGGGTAGGTTTTTTACGCCACGTGTTCGTGTAGTCCCATACATATCTTTCTGTGTACAGTGTTTGTAACTTTTCCAATACTTGGCCAAATTTCTTATTATTTTGATGATTCCAGAACCTTGCAATACACACAAATTCTTATATGCTAGATCAACCTTTTCTGGACGATTTCACACCGTTTCTTTCACAATGCAATCGCATGACCAGAACTCAACTTCATCTTTAACTGAATTAATTGAAGACAATCCTTGGAATTCGAACTGTATTTAAAGCTATGATTAGAAACTAATGAAATGAAGGCAGCTGTCGAAATGTACACATTGGTTTGTTCAACATTTATAGCTCCTCCCACGAGACTCTTCATAGTTGACGACGTACACCCGGATGGGCACCTCAATCATACACACGTAACGCTGACGGCTGGAGATCCTTATGACCTAACATGTTTATCAGAGGGTGCAAGGCCTCCTGATGTACTTGAGTGGGCATTACATGGCAATGTAAATGTGATTGTCAGACATCAAGGTGATGTCGTACAAGGTTACAGCTATGTCTCTCGAAAAGTTGCTTCGATACGACCCACAATTTATGATAACGGGAAGATCGTCCGATGTTTGGCATCGCATCAGGAACTGAACGAAAGCATTCTGTGTTCAGTTTACTTAAACATGCAGGGTAAGAACTGCTTTTATGCAAACGATTTCTTACTTATCAATCCTTTACCCACTTTCTTTCGAATGGAATAAAAACATTAACGAGATGACAAGGGGCAGACAATTAATTCGTTATGCTCCTCCTACCTTCGATATCATAATATGTTTTAACAGCGATCCCGGAACCACCTTATAACCTCTCCGTCAAGCCTTACCAGCCGACATCTTCAACTTTCTTCGTTGCTTTGCAACCTGTGTTCATTATAGGCGGATTCTAGCAAATTTTTCCCCGACCTAAAGAATGGATCAGAGAAAGATAAGATTTTCGCGTTAAGGCTGTGTGTATTAAGCTAGCTCAAAAGATGTTACAATGTATTAAGCCATTAACAATTTCAACAATACCTCACGTGCCCAAAGCAGCTTCACCACTTTAATAAAACCTGTGTTATAATTATATTTGAAATCGCTAATCGCTGGCCTGTTTCATCACCCAGTTGTCTCAGAAGTCTATAACACAACTTTTTAAAAGCCGATTTCCCTCATCAGTGTATGAAGTTAATATTCGCTTTTGATCACTATTTATTCATCAACAGCCTATGGGAAACGTGTACAATGAATATTGTTTTCATACCTTCCAATTTGAAGTAAGTTGGTCACAATGACTGAAGAGAATAGCGCCCCTATTGTTTAAACATGTATAACACTTGTATTGTCATTTCAAATTAATGGTTTGTTGAAGTTTGTGAAACTGTAACGATGTTAGAAGTACATAAACAAATTGCTAGCATCCATCATGTTATTTGATTCACTTTCAATGCATGGGGCGGCATATTAACAACGAATCCTCCAATATATGGCAAATTTCTTCAAAAACATCGTCTTGCTCCCTTCATACTGTTTGATTTCTGTCATCAGGGAGTCTCTGCAATATCCTTGCTTTTATAATCATAGGGTGTATTATTGGATAGAGTTGTAAAAGAGCACTTCTTTGATTGCAAGATACAATGACTAAATGATGATGGGGATTTGTGCAGAAGTTCTTCTTTTTCTCACTGTTATCATCTCCAAATCTGGTAAGTTTTGTGAATGAGTTTTAATCCGCTTTATTTCTTTACTTTCTTGATTTATATGATAGAAATATATTGATTCACAGAAATGTTAAATCGCTTCGATTGTAAACAATTCCGATCGTTGGCAAAAAAACTGTTAGTAAAACAAAACTATCAAAAGAATTTTCCAACTCTCATCGTTATCTTACATCGCATTTATACTTACTCATTGCTTTCCTACTCAAACACTTAGTAACAACTATGCGGGCAAATTCATTTATCTACTGGTAGCAATGAGCCGTTTAATTCACCATTTTTGTATGTATGTAATAAGTGACGTAGCTATAGCGGGCGGCACGGGAGGGCCCGCCCCCCATTCAATTATGAGAAACAATTACAAGTAAGAAAAGGCGAGAAACATCAAAAAGAAAAGGGGAAAAGACGATATAAGGGGATGCCTGGATCATCTCTAACACGCTCCTCCTCATCAGTACATTTGCATTTCTTTTTCTGAACGCAACCGGTGCCCCCACCCCCCCCCCCCCCTACATCATTCCAGTGCCCCTTCAATTTACAACTTGCACTTCCCCTCTGTATATCATACATGCTATTAGCAATTTACCAAGCACATTTCTATTGGAATATGTTTCATTTAACCAATGCAGGATACCATGCATTTGAAGTGTCCATTCAGACATTCAATTCTCTTCCGGTCATCGGGGAAGATTTGACACTGGTCTGCACCTTCACGCCGAAAACAACGAATCGGCGGCTAATTTGGTCCAAGGGTAACATCGTGGTTGCCTCTCACTCTTGTCTGCCGTATAGGGATTGTAAGAGGGTTATCGATCCTGACCCATCGAAGTTCAGCTTCATGGCAGACAATAGCAGCGGAAGTTTAACATTAAAACAACTTGACAGAAATGATAGTGACAATTACCAGTGCAGAGTAAGCAGTACATACGGGGTAGAGAATACAGGATCGGCTAGCACGCAAGTTACACCATTATCACGAGGTATACTTTTCATTATATTGAACTAACACAGCAAAAATCAATGATAATGTGCAGCTAACTCATGATATATGACTGTACTTTTGAATACAAATTATTCCATACCTGTCTTTGCCTTTCTTGTATTATGTGAACATTACTATGGGAAGCTTTAAAACAAATAGAAAACTCACATTTTTCACATACTATTAAACGGGCAAGTGATTAGCTTGATACATGCCTATTATATCATTATTTTACGAAATGTCCTGATGATACCGTCAACATTACAGATTGTAAAATATTGAGGGTTTGTTATTTTCCATCATACGGGGAGGTGACTTAGATTATGTACATTGACGATTGTCTCAATAATTATATCTTGCAGCAGCTTAAAAAGCTTAATAATTTAATCAATGAGTCACAACATCGCTGTTAAGGGAACTATGTTACTGATACGTGATGCTCCAATGTCTAACTTTTGAGTGGTAATCTTTGAAAAGCTGCTTTAGAGTAATTAGTGATTCCATCTCAAGTAAGTAGACTGTTAGAGTGGAAAAGTTGAATTCGAAGCGCCCTTTATTCACCATGACCTTTCCCTCTTCTGTCGCCAGCTCCGCCCAATATGATCACTATATCTGATGAGAGATCGAGCCGTTATTATTACTATAACGCCGATATAACGGTAACTGCTGGAGAGCCGTATAACATCACATGTGTAGTATACGGGGCTAGACCGCCTGCAGTACTGACATGGCGTATACCAGATGATGTAGCCGGTGTTCTTCAAGATCAGTCTGATATCGTAATAAATGACAGATATATCTCTCGGAAGGTTGCTACCATCATGCCCTCTATGAATGATCAAGGAAAGAATTTCCGCTGCGTGGCATCACATCCAGAACTACAATACAATCTCCAATGCTCAGTTAACCTGAATCTTCAAGGTATTAGTAAACTTGGTAAGTAGATAGCATAATCTCCTCGCTGTAACGTGGTTATGTAATCATTAAATCAGAGTCCATGTCTTATTTTGTTTACTATTCATGTACTGCACTACTTAGATATCACGATTGGAGCAGTTTGTGGTCGAAATCTTGGCGAAAGTGTATTCAGGAGATCAATATTTTCTCTCCAAGTGTATTTCTTCAATCATGAGTAAAAACGTAAAAATTATATCTCTCCTTGTCACATAATATGCTGTTCCTTACATGATTTTGTATATTATTTTTTTTCTCACTCTCTTTTATGAAGTTTTACCCTCTAGCATGTTGCTTTTTTCATCTGGAGAAAGCGAAGAATACGGACAAGATTCAACAATCATTTATATTCAAGAAGATTCATGGACTTCAATCACTTGTAGAAGTATTGGATCACTACCAGCAGTTGAACTTTCATGGAGACTTGGCGACAACGAAAGTCTCCCCAGTAACATAAGTCTTTTGAAGTATCGCAGTGCATTAGATGGAAGTTTGTTTGACACCGAAAGTACCATCAAGATACATCCAGAAAGGAAACATCACGGAAAGTACCTTTGGTGCTATGCATCTCTAGAAAACCTTTTTGATCTACGGGCAGCTAAATTGATGGTTTATGGTGAGTTTATATTATTAAATATGCCGGGATTTTATACTGGTTGAACTTGATTGGAAATCTTTTTTACTGAAAGTCCCATTCATCAATAATGACTCAAAAGAGGTTAATGTTTCCTGTAACAATATCGACCCCATCATAACGAAATTATCATCATAATAAGGGTAGCTAAATTGATAATTTAGGGTGAGTTTATGTTCTTAAATATGCCCGGATTTTATAATGGTTGAACTTGATTGGAATTCTTTGTTACTGGGACCCATTCATCAATAATTAATACAAAGAGGTTAGCGTTTCAGTTATCAATATCGACCACATTATAACGAAATATTAATAATAATTATATACATTTGACGTCACCTGGGACGGGAAGGAGAAATCCGAACGTATATCACATTGAAACTGGGTTGTCTCCTCTCTGTACAACAAAATATTACGTATACGAGATTCTATATTTTACCAAATGACATTTTGACACTGGTTTGCCCAAACTTATTTATGCTATGTATGTGTAAAGGTTCACCAGATGATGTCAAAATATCTACCCTCGATGATCTACATGACGGTATAGAAACCAAGGTAAGCTGCAGAGCTGTTAATGGATACCCTGCTCCGATCATCTATTGGTACATCGGATCTAGAAATGTGACACAAGATTCGTCTCTAAAGACGTCAAAGAATGTAGATGATAGGTATGATGTGGAAAGCACCCTCACCCTTATACCAAAGAAGTTTCATCATGGGAAGCCTCTTCTCTGTCAGGCAGTTTATCCGACAAGACCCTCCATGCGGTCAATGAATGATAGCATGGTCTTGAACGTATCATGTGAGTATTATTAACTTCGCATTAAAAAATATTGGTAACGATAGTGTAATCCTTTTTTTTCTATTGCGTATGATATTGTTCTTTCTATGTGTTTATCAACGACCCTCAAGTTTTTCCATTTTGCTATTTTGTTTTCTTCTACACATTTTTATTCCTACTTGTATGAACATTTAACGAAATGCTTCACTCGCGCCCTATGCGCTGGCGTTTTCCCTTCTGAAACCAGAATGTATATGGATAACGATCAGTCAAAGTAATAGGCTATAATGTCAACAACAACAAATTTCCTGCAAACAATGCTTCCCTACCCTTATCTTGCGTTTCATTTTCTATCACCTCATTTCAAAGCTGATTTTCAATATTTTTCTCTAATCTAGATGACCCAGTTGTGTCAATTTCTTCTCGGCGGCTTACATCAAATAAACAACGTACTGGGTTCGTGTTGACATGTACCTCAGACGCCAATCCTCCTGCTTTTATCTTCCAATGGTTCTGTAACGGCACATGGTTTTCTAACGGCACGCGTAATATATCACTCTCCGAGACTTTACCCGAAGATAAAACGCTGACTTCCAGTGTAGTGGCGATTCGAAACCATCTGTTTGAAGATCCATGCGACTACACATGCATTGCTCTTTCAATATATGGCTCTGGTAGTGCAGTATTCAACTCAACTTCTGTTTGTAAGTATAACTTTTTCTATTTTTTTCTTCTTAAGTGTAGCTGTTTACTTGTTTCCTGTGCATCTGCTTTTCTTGTTTTCATTTAATCAAATGGTGCTTGCTTCCAAATATAATAATAATAATAATTATAATACAGTCAACTTTTATCCACGAAACCGTCTTCTATTTTTCAGTAATGGTTAAGGTCATTTAACTGAAGAAACGAGACCCTGCCAATTTTATATTTACTTATTCCCACTGATTAATCTCTAAATGCAGTTATTCCGGAATCACCTTTTGGGCTTATCGTCAACCAAAACCAAACGACATCTTCAACTCTCTTCGTTACCTGGCAAACTGGATTCAACTTCACGTTACGCTACAATCGGCTTAATCGAAAGTTCAAAATAAATACTACAATATTTCATTGAATGACTGATAAAATCAATCAATCCCATTAGTGCCAAAAGTGCTGACTAAAGTAAGATTAAACCCCCTTCACAAATATGAATTGCTTTCATTTTCGTAGCGCAAGAAAGAATTTATTGAGCGTGTCAACCATTAATCTTTGTGACTACTCATTCTGGAAATGAAAATCGATACTGCTTCTTCTTCACTTTTTATCTGCAGATATTCTGGAAATTGCATGTTGGTTCATGACACAAACGTCCCCAGTTTAAACTCACATGGAGAGACAATCCATGAATGACAATATGAATTCTTGTCTTCGAACATGTATGTTTCTTGCATTCATCGTATCTAAAACGTATGAGATGATCGTGTCTACTCGTAATTGGAACCCCAAAGTCATCCAAGTCGTTTACAGGCCACCATCAAGGTCTCGGCTAAATATTACAGATATATTATCCAAGTACAGTTTCAAGGCATATTTTCCCGTGGATACTTAACTATTACGAAGGTAACGATGGAAGACATTGGCAGATATCAGTGCTCATTAGCTCAACTTGAACTAAATAGCACACTCTGTCGTTTGGATGCGGACACGGTGACTGACTCATTTACTTAATTTATATATCTATACATGGTATAATACAGAAAGTGATTAGCAGTCATTGACTGCATTGTTTACATATACCAATTAAACTTTACAAATACATAGAATACAAACATGCAAATGAAATACCAGATGATAATCAGGGTACATAGACTACTGTGGGTCAAATAATATAAAACCAAATAGAACAAACAATATATATAATAAAATGTACTTCATAGCTGCATGGAGAAAAGTTGTTGCATTTGTAGTCGATAAACTAGGTGCATCATTCCTACCATTCTATCCACCCTCTTCTTCTCTTTCTTTCCCCTTCTCTCTCTCTCTCTCTCCCTCTCTCTCTCTCCCTCGCCCTTTGTCTCTCTCTGTCTAGCATGGAGGTTGTTAGTAGATATTCAATAATTTAGTAATAATATTAATAATAATAGCTCGCTTTTCAAAATCACAATTATTTAGAGTGAGATCAAAAGGGAATATTATCATAATTAATGATAACGATTGAGTATTATAATATATAAACAAAACATTTTGCAAAGTTATAATTCGTAAAGTGGTCAATAAACAATCAGATTTTCTGCAAAGCTTGAATGGAGTAAAATGTTGTACATATTGTATTATTATCGAAGACTGTATAATAATGTAGTTAACACTAAGTTAGTGACACATATGGCGACATAAACGCAGTAAACCGAGGATAATGGGTTATTGCTGGGAGACATTTGTTTACCTAAGTGCATTTCACGACAGATCTATAATATCATTAATGAAACTTATAACTAAATATTTCAAAACAAGAGTTAAGACCATTGTATCCTTCTCAAAATCAATGTTTCCTCATTCAAAGTAATGAAGGGAATTTTCCTAATTTTACTTTAAATTTGCATTACACGCTCCGAATGGTGTAGCGCAAAAAAACTCCGGAATAGGTTTAAACCTTTCGCAATGATCGGGAATGTAACAAATGACCACGAAGCGGAAGAAGCAAGAGGCAAACATGCGATGAAAGGTTGAGGGTGAGCAGTCTAAATGTTGTTATCATTGTTTGTTATTGGAAATTGTATTCATTTATTTATTTCAAGTTTTATTTTAGCATTGTTGCCTCTTCCAAACAAAACGTTCAAAATTGAGGGGGATATATTGTCTGAGAGTAAAGAGGGAGTGGGAGAGAAAGAGACAGAAAGAGAGAGAGAGAGAGAGAGAGGGGGGATGACAAGTGACTACGAGGTCATTAAAGAAAACATGAGTACGCTAAAGTGGATGTCCTAGAAGAGTGTATACAAGTAGGGTTCAAAAGACATGGGAAATGGGAAAGGGGTACAAAAAGGGAGAGGAAGAGAAGGAAACTGAAAATGAGAGAATGAGAGAGGGAGGGACAGAGAGAAGAAGAGATCATTTATACCTGTACTGATATAGTAATTCTTTACGCGGTAATGTCTCCGGAAAGCATGAAAACAGTAATACAAAAGTTGATTTAAAATATTTGAGTAATGGGGCTAGTCTGTGTTTGGCCTTAATATATTTCATTGCTTTGACTTTGAGTACTGACAAGTTAAGTTACATCAGGTATTTCAAAGGAGGCAGTGGGATTTTGATTGTGTGCGTACTGGCCATGAAGTCAACACATGTACCAAGGTTGCTACACAGGTACCAACCTATAAGACATATTTCGTCTAGAAAGACAACTAGGCATTTAAATTTTGTTTGACTATTTACTCACTGAAAGGCGATGAGATTTAGTTTCACATTGGACACATATTAACAGCTAAAATTACATCAAAAGCCTATGGACACTTTTCGTTAGTGTCTATACGCTTTCTAGTCTACAAATGATGGGAAATCAAATACGTTGCTTCCTGTCTCGTTTGTTCTTTGAACTTTTGAATATTAGGTGAATGAAAGCACAAATAAGTTAAGGTATTCATATTCACCGTATATTACTTGCTACAATAACATCAACAGCCTAAGGCAAAACTTCCGAAATTAATGTTCTTTTGATACATTCCAATTGGAAGTAATGTTGTCACCATTTCTGAAGAGAAAGAGCGCCCCTCTTGTTCACACATTCACAGCATGCATACTGTCATTTCAAATTGATGGCTTAGTGAAGTTTGTGAAACTGAATCGGTTTCGGAAGGAGACGGTGAAATTCGTTTTACTTAAAACTCTATAAATCACTAACCGTCGATTCTTCCAAAGTATGGTCTATTAGTTCAAAGGCATTTACTCATTTTGTCCTGTCTGCTGACGTGCATAATCATCACTAGTGTGTTTTAAAAGCTCGTCAAATATAATTTCGAATGGCAAGATTTGATTTCCAAATAATGATGGCGATTTGTGCAAATGTTCTTCTTTTTCTCGCAGTTATCATCTCTAAATATGGTAAGTTTTATTTCATGACAAATATCGTTCGTACTTACCCCAGATAGAGAATTAGAGAGATGTAACAATTTTATAATGTCAATACACAAACCGATAGTCGTTGAAATCATATTTTCTAAATGCTGTCCATCTCGTAATTCGCTATTATTTCGTTTTTCTCTTGATGTTATGATCGGAGTAAATAGATAGTTAGAAAATTAACAAATACAAACATTTGTATAGCAAGTTCGACCATTGGCAACATGCCTGGTCGTAAAGCCAAACTAACAACATTTCATTGTAGCAACTTCCATCTTTGTCGTGCATCACGTTAACACTAATCGCTTTCTATGCCAAGCACGTATTGAAAAATAATCGGTCCTGTTGAATAATATACTGGTAATTAACATTGAGCCATTGTATGTTATCGTTAATGTGTTTAGTGCAGTATGTATTTGATCCGTGACGTAGCTATATGGATCGGCACCGGAGGCAACGCCCCATCAAGTGACTAGAAACAATTAAAATACAGACAAAGTGAGAAAACAGAGGAATTACAATAACAATATATGACTGGAGCATCTCCCACACCCTCCTCCTAATCAATGAACTCGCATTTCATTCTTTTTTTAATACGACCAGTACCCCCTTCCTCCCCCGTCATTCCAGTGCCTTTTCAATGGGTGGACTTGCGCTACCCCAAAGGATTTCATGTATGCTATTAGCAATATACCAGGTACATTTCTCTTGGAATATGTTTTATTTCATCCATGCAGGATACCATGCATTTGAAGTGTCCATTAAGACATTTAATTCTCTTCCAGTCATCGGGGAAGACTTCACACTAGTCTGTACTTTCACACCGCAATCAAGATATCGGCGGCTGATTTGGGCAAATAGTAATAACATCGTGGTTGCCTCCCACTCTTGTCTGCCGTATAGAGATTGTACATGGGTTACCGTTCCTGACCGATCCAAGTTCAGCTTCATGGCAGACACTAGCAGCGGAAATTTAACATTAAAACAATTTGACAGAAATGATAGTGACAATTACCAGTGCTCAGTTAGCAGTACATATGGTGAAGATAATTCAGGATCAAGTAGCATGCTCGTCACACCATTATCACCAGGTATATCATTATTTATATTGAATTTACACAGCAAACATCAAGGATAACACATTGTTTATACATGACATATGAGTGTCCTTTTGATTAATATCTTAATTAAACCTAACTTTTCCCGTCTTGTATTATCACTAAAAGAAGCTCCAAAACAAATGGAAGTCTCATATATTTTCCACATATTATTTAATGAGCGAGTGATTTACTTGATACGTGCTTATTATATTATTACGAAGTGTCCTGCTTTTTACAGTCACAATTACAGTTTGTTCAATATTGAAGGTTTTCTAGTAGCTATTATACGGGTAGGGGGACGATTATGTACATTGACGATTGTCTCAAGAATTGTATTCGGTAACAACTTTAACAACTTAATAACTTAAACATTGAGTAAAAACATAGCTTTTAAATGAACTATGTTTGTGATGTTCCAATGTCTAACTTTGAAGTAGTAATCTCTGAAAGGCTGTTTTAGAGTAATTATTGATTCCATCTCAAGAAAGTAGACTTTCAGAATGGAGAAGTACAATTCCAAGCGACCTTCATTCATCTTAAATATTCCCTCTTCTTGTGTCAGCTCCTCCCTTTCTTATCACTATTTTTGATGAGAGGTCGAGCCGTTATTACCACTACAACGTCAATACAACGGTAACTGCTGGTGAGCATTATAACATCACATGTGAAGTATACGGAGCCAGGCCTCCTGCAGTACTGGAATGGCATATACCAGATGATGTAACCGGTGTTCTTCATGATCAGTTTGATGTCGTAACAGGTGACATATTCATCTCTCGGAAGGGTGCTACCATCACGCCCTCTACGAATGATCAAGGAAAGAATCTCCACTGCATAGCATCACATCCAGAACTACAAAATAATCTTCAATGCTCAGTTAACCTGAATGTTCAAGGTAAGTATTAAAACATGTTAAGGGTTTTGATGTAATGGAATCTGAGTCTATGTATAGTAATGTTTACTCTTTATATACCGCTCTACTCAGATATAAGAATGTAAGCAGTTTGTGGCAAAATCTCAATGAATATTTGAAGAACTCGGCTCCAAAAGGTACTGCATCCATTTGTTATTAAAATGTTTTTCTATTTTTTTAATTTTGTTTGCATTAATGCACACTTTTCAAGTAGCCTTATACACTGACACTTCCAAAAAAGCTGAAAGTCCAAAGAAAAGTAAAGAATTGCATTTAAAATATAATTTCGGTTAAAAAAAGGTAAGATATTCATTCAACTTATGCATTGTAGCTTGCATACAGCTTGCAATGTTTTTGGTTTAAAAAAGCACTGCATTCAGTTTCGGTTTCAAACGGAATTACACCCAACACAAATATTTTATTTACAAAATCACACGAAATATTTGTGAAAACTTAGCGCTTTTATACTTGTATCATACAATAGTACAATTAACAAAATCTTGTTTTATCAGAACTTGGATTTATGGATGAAATACCTTTTTGGAACCAAGCTCTTCAGTTGCGAATGTTTATTCAGGAGATTCATATTTTCTCTACAAGTTTATTCTTTTAATCCATGAGTAGAAACGTATCAAGGAAATATAGACATTTCCTTACATGATTTTGTACATAATCTTTTTTCTCACTCTCTTTCATGAAGTTTTACCCTCTAGTATGTTGCTCTTTTCATCTGGAGAAAGCGAAGAACACGGAAAAGGATCAAGAATCCTTTATATCCAAGAAGATTCAATGACTTCAATCACTTGTAAAAGTATTGGATCACTACCAGCAGTTGAATTTTCATGGAGACTTGGTGACAACAAAAGTCTTCCCAGTAACATAAGTCTTTCGAAGCATCACAGTGCTTTAGATGGGAGTTTGTTTGACTCCGAAAGTACCATTAAGATACATCCAGAAAGAAAACATCACGGAATGTTCGTTTGGTGCTATGCATCTCTGGGAGACTTTTTGGATCTACGGGTAGCTAAATTGATGGTTTATGGTGAGTTGAGGTTATTCACTATGCCGGGATTTTATATTGGCTGAACTTAATTGGAATTGTTTTGTACTGAAAGTCCCATTCCTTACTAATAAATCAAAAGAGGTAGCGTTTTTTAAATCAATATCTACCCCATAACGAAATCATCATAATAATTATAAATATTTGACGTCACCTGGGACGGGAAGGAGAAATCCGAATGTATATCACTTTGAAACTGAGTTGTCTCCTCTCTGTACAACTAAATACTACGTATAATGGAGCTCTCACACTCTACCGTGTAGGCCTACCGTCCACCTGCCGGGCTTTTAAAAAACAACAGAGTCCGGAACGTTGGGTTTTGAGCGAACTTGTCCCCGGCCGCAAAAAAAAAATTCATAAAATTAATCTTTTCACCGTTTCGTTGCCATCTTCTGGCCGTTTCCATACCGGGCCCATACCGGGTCTCGAACGTGTGCACCGGGTTTGTAGCAGCCACCTACCAGTCACTTGGCGTCCCCTCACAGCTCGGAGCGTCCTGTGAGCGAGTCCCCGGACTGCTGACGTCATGACAAGAAAAAGTAAAGCTCATCTGACGAAACCCCTCTATATATACCCAATAATTAGTGACAAACGGTGGCACACGGTGACAAAAGTAAATTTGTTGGTAATGGCACGTTCATATGACGCTACTGTGAAGGTAAGGACACGTTATGGACCCGTTATAGGACGTTATGGGAACGTCAAGGCGTTAACAGGATGTTACCCATGCGTTAGGGAGGCGGCGCCGTCAGAATCAGGCGGTACCGCTTTGGAAACACCCGTTGGCAGTCCGGTATGAACACTGTAATGAGGACGGTATGAATACGTTATGAAGACGGTGGCACGGTATCAACACGTTCATGACACGTTCACAACCCGCTTACAACCCGTTGCAGACGGTGGATTTTTTTTTGCCCGTTCATCACCGTTCTGTAACGGGTTATGAGCGTGTTGTGAACGTGTTCCTACAGTGTGACCGTTTTCATAACGTATTCATACCGTCCTCATACCGTTCAACACCGTCCTCTTGCCGCTTACTTGCGGCCGGTGCCAGCCGGCCAAAGTTTTGAACATGCCCAAAACTTTCGCCGGGTCCCACCGGGTGTAAATAAGCGCCAACGCCCTATTAACGTGTTGCCCGCTTTGATAACGAACCACCGTGTGCCCTCGCCGTTCTCCACCGTCCGCAGACATTTTCGCGGACGGTGGCACACGGTAGGCCTACACGGCAGAGTGTGAGAGTAACTTAAGAGATTATATATTTTACCAAATTACATTTTGACACTTAAATGGTTTGCCCAAACTTGTTTATTCTATGTATGTGTAAAGGCCCACCAGATGATGTCAAAATATCTACCCTCGATGATCTACACGACGGTCTGGAAACCAATGTAAGCTGCAGAGCTGTTAATGGGTACCCTGCTCCGCTCATCCATTGGTACATGGACTCGAGAAAAGTGACGCAAGATTCGTCTTTAAAGTCTTCAGTGAATGAAGCTCATCGGTATGATGCTGAAAGCACCCTTACCCTCATACCAAAGAGGTTTGATCATGGGAAGCCTCTGCTCTGTCAGGCTGTTTATCCGACAAGACCCTCCATGCGGTCAATGAATGATAGCATGGTCCTGAACGTATCACGTGAGTATTAACTTCTCATACAAATATATTGGTAAGCATATAACAATACTGATTTTTGTTTACGTCTTTTCAGTGATCCTAAAATTTTTGTTATTTTGTTTTCTTTTTAATTCTACACATTTGTATTTCTACTTGTATCGAAATGCTTCACTCGCGCCCTATGGGCTGGCTTTTTCCCATCTGAAATCAGAATGTATATGGATAACGATCTGTAAAAGTAATAGGCTATAATGTCAATTATTTATACTTTTCCTGCAAACAATGTATCCCCACCCTTTCCTTTAGTTTCATTTTCTATCACCTCATTTCAACACTGATTTTCAATATTTCTTTTCAATCTAGATAACCCAGTTGTGTCCATTTCTTCTCGACTGCTTACATCAAATAAACAACGTACTGGGTTCATGTTGACATGTACCTCAGACGCCAATCCTCCTGCTTTTATCTTCCAATGGTTCTGTAACGGCACATGGTTTTCTAACGGCACTCGTACTATATCACTCTCCGAGACTTTACCCGAAGATAAAACGTTGACTTCCAGTGTAGTGACGATTCGAAACCATTCGTTCGAAGATCCATGTGACTACACATGCATTGCTCTTTCAATATATGGTTCTGGTAGTGCAGTCTTCAACTCGAATTCTGTTTGTAAGTAGAACTTTTTTCTTTTTTTTCTTCTTCAGTGTAGCTGTTTACTTGTGTCCTGTGCATCTGATTTTCTTGTTTTCATTTAATCAAATGGTGCTTGCTTCCAAATAGAATACAGTCAACTTATATCCACGAAACCGTGTTCTATTTTTCATCTATGTTTATGTCATTTAACTGAAGAAACGAGACCCTATCAATATTCTATTTAAATATTACCACTGATTAACATCTCAATGCAGTCATTCCGGAATCACCTTCTTGGCTTATCGTCGACCAAAACCAAACGACATCTTCAACTCTCTTCGTTACCTAGCAACCTGGAATCAACTTCACGTTACGACACAATCGGCTTAATAGAAAGTACTAAGTAAAATACTACAATATTTCATTGGATGACTGAAAATATCAATAAATCTCATTAGTGCAAAAAGTGCCGTAAGTAAGTTTTCAAAACCCCCTTCACAGATTTGAATTGCTTTCATTTTCGTAGCGCAAGAAAGAATTTATTTATTGCGTCAACCATAAATATTTGTGACTACTCATTCTGCCAGTGAAAACTAATATTGATTCCTCCTCACTTTTTATCTGCAGATATTCTGGGAAATGCATGCATGTTTGAACTCACATGGAGAGACACTCCATGAATGACAATATGAATTATTGTCATCGAACAGTTATTTGTATTGCATTCATCGTATCTCAAACGTATGAGATGAGCGTGTCTACTCGTAATTGGAACCCAGAAGTCCTCCCAGTCGTTTACACGCCACTATCAATGCCTCGGCTACTGTCGTGGCAGGACGAGGACGGCAATATCCTGGCAACAGATAAATAGTGGAACGCAAAAACGTGCAAATTGTTACATATATATATTAAACTACAGTTTTAGGGCAGATTTTTTGAGTGGATACTTAACTATTATGAAGTTAACGATGGAAGACAGTGCCAGATATCAGTGTTTATTAGCTCAACTTGAACTAAATAGTACACCCTGTCGTTTGGATGCGGACACGGTGATTGACTCATTTACTTTCTTTATTTATCTATACATGGTATAATACAGAAAGTGATTAGCAGTCATTGGCTGCATTGTTTACATATACCATTTAAATTTTACAAATACATAGAATACAAAAATGCAAATTAGATACTAGAAGATAATCAGGGTGCATATACTACTGTGGGTCAAATAATATAAAACCAAATAGAACAAACAATATAAATAATAACATGTACTTCATAATTGCATGGAGAAAAGTTGTTGCATTTGTTATCGATAAACTAGGTGCATCATTCCTACCATTATATCCATCCTCTTCTTCCCATTCTCTTCCCCCTTCTCTCTCTCTCTCTCTCTCTCTCACACACTCTATCCCTCTCTCTCTCTCCCCATCGCCCTTTGTATTTGTCTCTCTCTGTCTAGTATGGGGGTTGTTGGTAGATATATCAATAATTAAGTAATATATAATTCAAAGTCACAATTATTTAGAATGAGATCAAAAGGGAATATTATCATAATTAATAATAACGATTGAGTATTAGAATATATTTAAAAAAAACGTTTTGCAAAGTTATAATTCGTAAAGTGGTCAATAAACAATCAGATTTTCTGCAAAGCTTGAATGAAGTGAAATGTTGTACATATTGTGTTATTATCGAAGAATGTATAATAATGTAATTAACACTAAGTTAGTGACACATATGGCGACATAAACGCAGTAAGCCGAGGATAATGTGTTATTGCTGGGAAACATTTGTTTACCTCAGTGTATTTCACGACAGATCTATAATATCATTAATGAAACTAATAACTAAATAATTCAAAACAAGAGTTGAGTATCCTTCTCAAAATCAATGTTTCCTCATTCGAAGTAATTAAGGGAATTTTCCTAAATTTGTATTTCACGCTCCAAATGGTGTAGGGAAGAGCACTTCTTTATTAGCGCTCCAAATTCTGTGCAAAAAAACTTCGGAATAGGTTTACACCTTACGCAATGATCGGGAATGTAACAAATAACCGCGAAGCGGAAGAAGCAAGAGGCAAACATGTGATGAAAGTTTGAGGGTGGGCAGTCTAAATGTTGTTATCATTGTTTGTTATTGGAAATTGGATTCATTTATTTATTTCAAGTTTTATTTTAGCATGGTTGCCTCTTCCACACAAAAAAAAATCGTTCAAAATTGAGGGGGATATATTGAGGGAGAGTAAAGAGGGAGTGGGAGAGAAAGAGACAGAAAGAGAGAGAGAGAGAGGGGTTGAGGGGGAGGACAATTGACTACGAGGTCATTAAAGAAAACATGAGTACGCTAAAGTGGATGTCCTAGAAGAGTGTACAAGTAGGGTTCAAAAGACATGGAAAATGGGAGAGGGGTAGAAAAAGGGAGAGGAAGAGAAGGAAACTGAAAGTGAGAGAATGAGATGAGAGAGGGAGGGACAGAGAAAAATGGAGATCATTTATACCAGCCTGTACCGATATAGTAATTCTATTCGCGGTAATGTCTCCGAATAGCGTACAAACAGTTATACAAAAGTTGATTTAAAATATTTGAGTAATGGGGCTAGTCTCTGTTTGGCCTTAATATATTTCATTGCTTCGACCCTGAGTACTGAAAAGTTAAGTTACATCCGGTATTTCAAGGGAGGCAGTGGGATTTTGATCGTGTGCGTACTGGCCATGAAGTCAACACATGTACCAAGGTTTGTACTAACCTATAAGACATATTTCGTCTAGAAAGACAACTAAGCATTTAAATTTGTTTGACTATTTACTCACTGAAACGCGATGAGATTCGGTATCACATGGGACATATATTAACAGCTAAAATTACATCAAAAGCCCATGGACACTTTTCGTTAGTGTCTTTACGCTTTCAAGTTTAGAAATGGTGGGAAATAAAATACGTTGCTTCCTGTCTCGTTTGTTCTAGGAACTTTTGAATATTAGGTGAACGGAAACACGAATAAGTTAAGGTATTTATACGCACCATATTTTTAATTAATACAATAACATCAAAAGCCTAAGGCAAAACTTCTGAAATGAATGTTCTTTTGATTCATTCCAATTGGGGAAGTAATCTTGTCACAATGTCTGAAGAGAAAGAGCACCCCTCTTGTTCAAACATTTACAGCATGCATACTGTAATTACAAGTTGATGGCTTAGTGAAGTTTGTGAAACTGAATCGGTTTCGGAAGGAGACGGTGAAATTCGTTTCACTTAAAACTCTATAAATCATTAACCGTCGATTCCTCCAAAGTATGGTCTATTAGTTCAAAAGCATTTACTCATGTTGTACTGTCTGCTTACGTGCATAATCATCACTAGTGTGTTTTAAAAGCTCGTCAAATATAATTTCGAATGGCAAGATTCGATTTCCAAATAATGATGGCGAATTGTGCAAATGTTCTTCTTTTTCTCGTAGTTATCATCTCCAAATCTGGTAAGTTTGTTAATTATAAAAGTTGTTCGTACTTAGCCTAGGTGGAGAATTAGAGAGATGTAACCATTTAACCGATAGTCGTTGAATTCATGCTTTTCAAATGCTGTCCATCTCGTAATCTGCTTTTATTTCGTTTCTCTCTTGATGTAATGATGGGAGTAAATAGATATATAGATATTTAGTAAAATTATCAAACAACAACAATTGTATAGCAAGTTCGATCATTGGCAACAGACCTGGTCGTAAAGCCAAACTAACAAAATGTTTGTAGTAACTCCCATCTATGTCGTGCATCACGTTAACACTAATCGTTTTCTATGCCAAGCACGTATTGAAAATTAATAAGGCAAGTTAGATAACACACTGGTAACATTGGGCCATTGTCTTTTATCGTTAATTTGTTTAGCGCAGCATGTAGTTGATCCATAACGTAGCTATAGGGATCGGCACCGGAGGCAACGCCCCATCAGGTGGCGAGAAACAATTACAAGAAAAACAGAGGAAATAAAATAAAATAATACGAGTAGAGCATCTCCCTCACCCTCCTCCTAATCAATGAATTCGCATTTCATTCTTTTTTATACGACCATTGCCCCCTTCCTCCCCCGTCATTCCAATGCCTCTTCAATGGGTGGACTTGCGGTACCCCGATGTATTTCATGCATGCTATTAGCAATATACCACGTACATTTCCCTTGGAATATGTTTTATTCAATCTATGCAGGATACCATGCATTTGAAGTGTCTATTCAGACATTCAAATTTCTTCCAGTCATCGGGGAAGACTTCACACTAGTTTGTACTTTCACACCGCTATCAGGATATCGGCGGCTAATTTGGGCAAAGAGTAATAACATCGTGATTGCCTCTCACTCTTGTCTGCCGTATAGGGATTGTAAGAAGAATACCGTTCCTGACCCATCGAAGTTCAGCTTCGTTGCAGACACTAGCAGTGGAAATTTAACGTTAAAGAAACTTGACATAAATGATTGGGACAATTACCAGTGCAGAGTAAGCAATACATTTGGGGTCGAGGATGCTGGATCAAATAGCGTGCAAGTGACACCATTGTCACCAGGTATACTATACATTGTAATGAATAAACACAGCAAAAGTCAACAATAACATGATGCTTATGCATGATATATGAGTGTACTTCTGATTAAATTATGAATTAAACTTCTCTTGTCCTTTTGGAAGCTTAAATACAAACGGGCGACTCACAATTTCACACATTTTTAGACGGGCAAGTGATTAACTGGATACATACCAAAAAGTCCAATTATATTATTAATTTACGAAGTGTTCTGAAAATATTGTTCAAATTACAGTTTGTAAAATTGTGAGTGTTCGCTAGTTGCTATCATAGGGGAGGGGACTACGATCATGAACGACAACAACTTTAAAAGCTTAATTACTTAACAAGTATGTCAAAAAATTGCGTCGAAAGGAACTTTGTCAATGAAATGTGATACTCCAATGCCTAAATTTAAAATCGTACTTTGAGCAGTTTGTTTAGAGTAATCAAAATAAAGAACATCACCGTCAGAGAGGAAAAGAACGTTATTCATCGTGACTATTCCCTTTTCTGTCGCCAGCTCCGCCCTTTAGTATCCGTATCACTGGTGCGAGATCGATCGGTTATTACCAAAACAACGTCAATATAACGGTAACTGCTGGAGAGCCGCATGACATCACATGTACAGCAGACGGTGCAAGGCCTCCTGCAGTACTGACATGGCGCACACCAGATGGTGTTAAGATTGTTCTTCAAAATCAGTCTGATGCCGTACAAGGCAACAGCTATGTCTCTCGGAGGGCGGCAACAATCACGCCCTCTACGAGTGATCAAGGAAAGAATCTCCGCTGCGTGGCTTCACATCCAGAACTACAAAGTAACAGTCAGAGTTCAGTTTACCTAAAGGTGCAAGGTAAGGAATACACTTACCAAGTACAACGCGTATTCTTGTTCTCACAGCACGGCAGTGTAATATTGTTAATCACAGATTGCATCATTGTCAGTTAAGTGAGCCCACGAATTCTTGTGTTTACCCTGTATCAAGTGCTCCACTCAGATCTCAACTTGGAACTTAATGGGGCGATATCAAATACTGAATCGTCTATTTTGCTTTGGGTATTTGTACCTTTGTTCCACATCGATTAGTTTAAGCGTATACAAATTTACTTACAGAAACATATGTGGCTAACGCATTTCTGGAGGAATTATATATATCGCCTTATTATGTGTTTCTGTAATGAGGTTCTACCAACTATTATGTTGCTTTAAATAACTGGAGATACCGAAAAAATTGCGTTTCTTACACAATTCTGAAATATTTTTCATGTTCTCTCTCTCACATCTCTCTTTATATAGTTCAGCCGTCTAGTATATTTCTTTTTGAAAGTGGAGATAACACGGAACGTCAATCTGAGTCAACAGTAATTTACGTCCAAGAAGGTTCATCCACTTCAATCACTTGTAAAAGTATTGGATCATTACCAGCTGTAGAACTATCAATGATCCTTCTTGTTGACAACAATAGTATTCCGGGTAACTCAAACCATTCACAGTATCGTAATGCTTTAGATGGAACTTTGTTTGACACCGAAAGTACCATTGCAATACATCCAGAGAGAAAGCACCATGGAATATTCATTCAATGCTATGTATCTCTGGACGGAAACTTTATTCATGTATCATTAGCCAAATTGATCGTTTACGGTGAGTTTAGAGTTTCCAATATATTGTTTGATTAGATGTTCCTTTTAATATCCTCGGTGTGAAAATGCATTGTTATTTTGGATCTAATCCACTGTCAGGCCTTATTTTCGCTACGAACATAACGACAATTGTTATATGTATGCCTCTTTATCTACCCAGTTAAAATTAATCATTATCATTGATAAGTTATCCTCATCTATGACGGGGAGGAAATGTGAACGTTTATCACTGTATACCTCGATTTTCTCCTCGCCTTTTAAACAAATATTACGTCTGTGAGCGCATAATTCTTTTCTCCAAATGATGATTAGACTCATTATTAAAGGCTTTACCCATAACCAAATGTTTTATTTCATTGTAAAGGCCCACCAGATAATGTTAAAATGACAACCCCCGATGATCTACGTGATGGTATAGAAACCAACGTAAACTGCAGAGCTGTTAATGGATACCCTGCTCCGTTTATCCATTGGTACATCGGATCTAGAAATGTGACACATGATTCGTCTTTTAAGACTTCAATGAATGAAGCTGACCGGTATGATGCTGAAAGCACCTTTACCATCATACCAAAGAGGATTGATCATGGAAAACCTCTTATTTGCCAGGCAGTTCAACTTACACCACCCTCAATGCGGTCAGTGAATGAAAGCATGGTTCTGAACATATCATGTGAGTGTTAATTTTCAGTAATTTTTTTGGTAAGGGCATCATTATAAAGAATCTCCTAAAACTGCGTATAGGACACTGGTCTGTTCGCGTTTACACACTATCCTCAATAGTCTTCGTCTGTTCTTGCCTTATTTTCTTTAAATTCTACATATTTTTTTAAAACTTATACATATATGTATATTTTTAAATGCTTCACACTCCCCTTGTTGGTTACCGTTTTCCCATCTTACAACAGAAACATTAAAAGAAATAGACTATTTGTTCATGCATTGACAAGTTTCTTTCAGTCCAAAACGAATAACCTTAATTTGAATCCAAAGTTCTAAAAACTAATTTCCAATTTTGTTTTCTATAATCTAGATGACCCAGTTGTGTTCATTTCTTTTCGACGGCTTACATCAAATAAAGTGCGTACTGGGCCCGTGTTGACATGTACCTCGGACGCCAATCCTCCTGCTTTTGTCTTCCAGTGGCTCTGTAACGGCACACAGTTGTCTAACGACACCCGTAATATAAAACTCTCCAAGATTATTCAAGAAGGTGAAACGCTGACTTCCAGTGAAGTTGCGATTAGAAACCCCCGGTCCAAAGATCCATGTGATTACAAATGCCTAGCTGTGTCAAAATATGGTTCCGGTAGTGCAGTCTTTAACTACAAAGTTTCTCGTAAGTATAACTGTATTTCTCATTGTTTAATTAGTTTCATTTGTGTCTTATCCATATGACACTCTATGTTCAAAGATTCATATTGTCCTTGATTTCAATTAAGAACATTAAACTTATATTTAAAAAAATGCATTCTATTAATCATTTCGTTGTATCTTTCGGTTCATTTGTATCTTGTCTATTTGATTCTCTTTTTTTCATTATATGAATTTGTGCTTGTTTTTTAATAAAAACATTGGCCTAATATGACATTTTCTTTTTTTCAAATTAATGAATAATTCAAAGTCAAAGAATTGAAGGAATAGTCTTCAATGGTTTTCCATTGACGCTTTACCACTGATTAACGTTAAAATGCAGTTATCCCCGATTCACCTTCTTGGCTCATCGTCGTCCAAAGTCAAACGACATCTTCAACTCTCTTCATTGCCTGGCAACTTGGATTCAACATCAGGTTACGTCACAATTGGATTTGATTTAACCAACTATCGACACACATGATTAAGTTCAAGGAATCAATGGAATGGGCACGCTTTCGAATTGATGAGTCCTACCTATTTTTGCATATGTTATGTATCGGTATTATCATTTTCCGCGTATGCATAAGTTCGTTTGCAGGCACAAACCCTTCAATATTTTACACACACAAGGAAACGTAATTTTACAAACAAATTTGAACAAATATGGAGTTGCAAAAGAAGTATCTCATTTGGACAAAAATGTAAATTATGTTAACAAACGTACAATTATTTATGTGATATAAGTATATTTCATGTATTTTCCTTTGTAATCGATATAACTTTGTATTTCTTTAGGTAAGTAATATTCATTTAATAAATGATGGGAAAAAAAGACCTTGTCAGACGTAAAGCGGAAATAGCTGTCTGAACTGTTTGACTATCGACACTGCACGGTCTACAAAATACAAACAAACAAAAAAGTCTTCAGTTCTCCATAGGTCTTGCACTACAGCTTCTCCTGACATAGAAACTTGCAAAATTTTCTCGAGGTTTTTTGTATTTTGTTAACGTTTAAAAAAAGAGTCTATAGCTCCAGACAATATAAGAATAAACCCTCAGTTAAGGAGCTGTGAAAAGGATGACAGATGACATATTCATACCAAAGACTATTTTGTTTGTTTTGTTGGTTTCATTTCTGCATTTTTCTACATAAAAGAAAAAATGTACAAACACGGTATGTATATATTCTTAAAACCTTGAAATACATATATAATCAAATCATAATATGAATCAATTAAATAATTTTACCTTTCAATGGACGCATTTGCCAAACCTGTTCAAAATTTAAAGAAAGCAGGAGACCGCCATCTTCAGCTTGAACTTGAACGTATCAAATGCGTTAAGTGTAATATTTAAGTGTATATTTTGTTTTGAAAGTTTTATGTATTTGCATGTGTGTGTGTGCGAGTGCATGTGTTTGGAGCGCTCATCCAATTATGACTTGTATGCTGATAATGATTTATGCTTTATGGCAGCCTTGAAAAAAGTATATCGTAGTACATGACTTAACAGTTATTGGGAAACTATTCCTAGGTTGGGGCAATGGTGTCGTATAGGTTTATGCGCAATTATCAATTTGGGTTTTTCAAATGAAAGTTCTTAGAGTTTCGTGTCGGATAAGAATTAATTGTGTTGTTTATAACAAACAGGTTTTTGAATGCTTGATGAAGTAGATTATCATAGTATCTGAACCTAAAATTGCAACCTGTAAAGCATTGATATATTTAAAACAAAAATGTTTTTATCTTCTGAAATAAAAGTTCCGACTTTGCAAACAAGAATGATCCGGTGCAAATGCGAAGGCTGGGGTCTTTTTTCAACAAATGAATGGGATTTAGTTTTGTCTTCGCAAAATTTGCCAAAACATTATTACAATAAGTAAAAAGACAACCATTGTATTATACAACAACATCAAAGTCTTTTGAGTAAATAATTGTTTCAATTTACAAATAATTCTTACACTTTTAGATATAGATCTTTGAATATATTCCAAATGGTCATTCCATGTTAGAAATTCATCAATAATCACCCCGATAACATTAGATTTACGCTTTTGTTCTTGGGGCAAGTTATCAATCAATAAACCAATTGTCATATTTGCATTTCTGTGCGCATTTGGGTAGTTGAAGTGAATAAAATTAGTTTTGTTCATACTTAGAGATACGTTATTGCATTCAACCCTTCAGGACACCTTTGGTACCTCCAATCAAATGTATGCATTAGTGTCAATGTGATTGTGTGAGTAAAACAAAAATGTTGTCGCCAGCAAAGAGAGTAAATGGCAAAACGGATGATGCGTTCATTATATCGTTTACATACACAATATACATGAGTGGTCCCACTTAAACATGTGAACAACGATAACATTACTTATAATCAAACAAAGCACAAATATTTCTTAAGACTCGCTACCTACTTTCATATGAGTGATGATTAATTAATTATACAGTCACCTACATGTATAAAACATAATTTGTGAATAGGTGGAATATTCAAAACCTTCTTATAAACATAATGTATTATATTGGCTTCTATAGATAAACAGTTAAGGAGTAAATGCAGAAAATAAAGGATAATGTCAAAATTCCCATATAGAGAGAGCACTGAACACGTTATTGTAGTACTCTATGGTCGGAGTTGAGTTACGTATATCCCCAAACACTTCTCCCATTGTGAAAAGTACAACATTTTATATCATTCCCTGTTTTCACGAAGTGACGGTAGTGAGGAAAATCGCATACAATTTGCGTGCGGATTTTCCTCACTACCGTCACTTCGTGAAAACAGTAACGAATTGTATAAAACTTAATGGCATTATCGCAAGTTAGAAGTAGAACAAAGAGGAAAAGTCAATGATTGACTCATAATATCAACTCATATCATACTTCCGAAAAAGACAATTAACGTAAGTTTCCGGAAACACTCCCCCACTTTTGTAGCTGACAGCCTACTTATGTTATTCAAAGACATGAATTGCTTTCACTTTCGAACCGCAAAAGAGAAGTTAATAAGCATATCAGCCATTTTACTTTGTGTCCACTCATTCAGTCGTTGTTAACCGGTACTCCACATCGCTCATTGTTTAATTCTCCAGATATTCTGTTAGGTAGCAGGATGGTTCATGCAACGCACCTCCTAAGTTGAAATATGCAAGGAAAAGAGACGTGATAACAACATGGACGAACGTCTTCGAATGTTTCTATTCCTCACCTTCATCGTTTCTAAGACAAATGAGATAAGCGTGTCTACTAGTATTCAGAACCCAGAAATCCTCCCAGTCGTTGGTGAGAATATAACACTTGCCTGCTCTCTCACGCCCCCATCGACATATCGCCAACTGTTTTGGATGGACTGGAATAACAGTATCCTAGCTAGATGTCCAGGGGTGGGATGCAGAAACGAGCAGAATGTATCAGATATGTCCAAGTACAGTTTGATGGCAGATTCTTCTACCGGAAATTTAACTATTAGGTATTTAACAGTGGATGACAGCGGCAGATATCGGTGCCTGGTTTTTACATCGAATGATTCAGTTACAAGTGGAAGTGTACTGAAAGTACTGATATCAGGTAATGTATGCTTACACTATTCTATATAGCTTAATCGGGTTGTGATGTGTGCGAAATTACAAGATAAATGAATGTCAGGTGTAGCGTCATCGATTACTAGTACTGCAATTTGTCTTATACCACTATTATGATATAGTGAGTTCGATTATTGACGGGATAAATCCAAACTATGGCATTTTACAAATATTATGATATTGTGGTATTTATTAATTTGTTTATGTCCGAAATGGTCCTAGAATTTGGTAAACAACCAAATTTACAAGACATATATTCTAGTGGTACGTATATATATAATATATATATATATTGATTATTTTTCAGCTGTTCCTAGATTGCTATCCATCATGGACGTTCGGTTTAAGGATGGATACCAGAATGGAGCACCCGTGAGCATCACATCTGGGCGAACCCACAACCTCACATGTTCAGTCCACGACGCAAGACCACCTGCAGAACTACATTGGGACGTTCCTGAAGAAGTACAAATTCGACTGGACGATCAGTGTAATGCTGTTCATGGTGAAGCTTACACCTCTAAAAGAGTCGTTTCTGTAAATCCCTTGAGAGAGGATGATGGAAAAATGTTGCGTTGTATGGCTTCGCATCGGGAGCTGGATAGTGGGCTGCAAATGTTCATCCGTCTAGATGTCCAAGGTGATTATTTTACTAATGAATTCGTCCTATGGTTGCTCAACAGAAAAGGCATCTAAATGTGAGGATTGTCTGAAATGGATGACACATTCAACAAATCCTAAAACATGATCTCCTCTAAATATTTTGATAATAGACGTAGTACTTAAATTGTCCAACTGCTGAAATATATAATTTGATGATTATTCCGTTACGTTATTTCAAATGAGTCTCTCACTCTCTCCACAAAAAAACAAGAACCTAAAACTTAAATTATGTCTACATGCCATTTTTGTGGTATTCTTTTCTCCTCTCATTTAGTCTCGCCAACTGACCTACGGATCACCACATCTGATCTAATGACTATCGACGGAGCAGGAACAAGAAGTGTCATGGTCTTTGAAGACTTGACAACATCATTCACCTGCAAGAGTGTAGGGTCTCGCCCTAAGGCTGTCATATCATGGATTATTGGTTCGGACGACGACCTGGGTCGCACGACCTCTTCGTCTACCACGAATGAGGCCGACCAAGGTTTACGTGATACCAAGTCTACTCTACAGTTGATTCCAAAAAGGTGGCATCACAAACAACTTCTCCGATGTGTGGCCTATGCTGGTATGAACCAACGTCAAACGGAAGTGAGGGTTATCGTCCATGGTGAGTATTCCTTCGATGTCTACCAGATGCGAATTTTAACCTTTTGAATAAATGGGTGTACTCATACCATGCTTCAACTATTATGCAGCCATATATTTGAATGAAGTGAAAATTGTGTAGATATTTATTGACAAACATTCGTGATAGCTAAAGACAAAATAATATAGACATCAATATAATTCATTTATTGTGTCAGAATAAGAGTTATTTCTTTTACCGTACATAGGTTTTTGCTGCTCATAATATCGGCAAGACCTGTTTTTTGTATCGGTATATATGTTATATGCAATTGTCTGGGGTTTATAATCTAACATAATAATTACATCATAAATACACTTTGATTTTTACAAGGACCACCTGATCCTCCTTACCTAAATGGAACAGAAGGATTGCAGTTCGGAGTGTCATCAAATGTGACTTGCACATCAAACAACGGCTACCCAGCACCAACTTTCCACTGGTACCTTGGATCAAAGAACGTCACCAAAGATTCTAAAACACAGTCTTCGAGGAATAGACGTCCTCTAATGAATGCCATAAGTGTTTTAGATTTTACACCGACATTAGACGATCACGGGAAACTCCTCGGTTGTCAAGTTTTCCAACTAAATGTTGCATCCAAAAAGTCTTGGAAGATCAGTTCGGTTCTTAATGTTCTCTGTAAGTTTTAATTATGTCAGCCTAACCCGCCCATCATGTAGTTCTTACGAGGCAGGTACATTACGTTGCCCCGCTGCTAAAAAAAAGGACATAAAACTATTGACATTACCCGACGTTAGTGTCCTTTTTGTTTTGCGCTGGCGATAATTGCTACTTTCCCATTATTATCTTGAACACACAAAACTACGTTGTTTCTTTTACAAACATCAACTGGTTTGAATATTTTTCCTGTTTCTAATAACAATTTGTGTTACATTTCTAACTCTGTAATTCTTAAATGAAATATCAGCCGTGTTTCAGATCAATGCCAAAGGATACCATCCTCCTGGATAAATAAAAAGTTGCATGTTACGATCATGGTGCTGACCCGTTAGCCTTACAATATATTGGTAACGATTACAATTTGTATTCACTTATGCTAATCAGAAATACCATCACAAATTATTTATTCCTGAGCATTGCTTTATTGTTTCCCGAACCCATTTACTTTTTTCCTGAATACATTATTGCAGATTTTCCTGTCATTGTGAAGTACTCTGTTCGTCGGGTTTCCAGTGATGGCCAGAGCGTTGATGCCATTCTTACATGTACATCAGATAGCAGACCCCCATCCTCAATAAGTTGGTTCTCGAATAGCATGGAACTCAACAACAGCACTCGCACCCAATTTCACCACATTCTTCTCCATAGTAGTACTTTGAGGTCGAGCAATTTGGTTATTTCTAATATTTCGGCCGAAGACGATGGCAACTATACATGTTTGGCTGAGACTGGGCTTGGGAACGGCAGCGCAACAATAACCTTGTTATATTCTGGTAAATACTTCACTGTCAGACCAAGGTGCATGCATGTCATATTGTTGATAATCGATAATACCAGATGACAAATGAGAACAGTATGATACTGTAACGATTGTAAAACCTAGGTAATGAGCTAATAACTCAGTTACAGTAACTTTTGTGTCAATGTTTTAACAAAAATTACGGTAGATAACTGTGTCGACTTTTAGAAACGGTTGATGCTTGAAGGGATCATTACACGTCCGACAATGCTCAGGTAAAAAAATGATTTAGGTTTCACTTCGCCAAGGATACATTGTAAAGGTAATGGCTGCAAGTTCAGATTCAGATTCAGATTAAATTTATTGGTCCATTTGGAAATTCAGTTATTGGCATTACTATTAAAAGCACATGAACAGTATACAATAGAACATAATATACACAAATAGATAATACACAGTAGCAAACGTACAATGACATATTGATATAGAAACACGGATATAATTCGTCTTGGGGTTAACGTTAGGTGTGGGACTAGAATTGGGGTTATGTTTAGGTAGCCTATATGGTTCGGCCCAGGTTCGAGATTTAGAGTTCAGTTGGGGTACGAGGTTGTCGCCGGAATATGCGGCGTACAACCTTTACTACGACAGTACGATATGAAATTTTACCAAAAGCAATTATTTTGATTGTATACATTTTGGGGAAACAAAACATGTTTAAGAGATCATTCCTTAGTACATGAAACTGTCACCATCTTTTTGAATTTATACCACGGATTCCAGATCCGCCTTATTAGTTCACAGTCGATCTAAACCAGACGACATCATCTACTCTCTTCGTTGCTTGGCAACCTGGAATCGATGATGAGTTTCAGCCAAATATCACTCTGGAGTATATTGCCAGAACAATCATCATTAAAGGATAGTTTTCAATATCGCAAAGGAAGATATATATGTATTCAGTCTTTTAAAAATGATTATTGGAAAATAGATGTATGCCAATACATTGAAATATAAACTAATGAATATAACTCAGCCTGAACTAAAGAGCACACTCTGTGGTTTGGATGTTGACATGGTGATACACTTATTAATAGGTTATACCTTTTTTTATAAATTTAATTCATGGTATAATACAATACATGATTAGTAGTAGATGGCTGTATTATGCACATTTTACAGGAAAAAATAGAAATACATAGAATACAATAATGCAAATTGTAAATTTATACAAACACCCGCTGATAATTAGGATAGCTTGACCACTGTGAATCAATTAATTCAAGAAAAAACAAAAAACAGACCAAACAATATCATGAGTCATAAAATACATTTTGAAATTCAATGGAGAGAAATAATTGCATTTGTGATCAAACTTCGAAGTATTTAGAATAAGTTCAAAAGGAAATATAATTCTAAACAAAGGTTTGATTATTAAAACGTGTACAAATATTGCAAATCATAAGCCGTCAAAGTGGTCAAGAAACTGTCGAATTTTCTGCAGGGCCTGAATGGTGGGAAAGACTGTGTAGATGTTATTATAATCTAAGATTATATGTTTTGTATCATAGTCGAATTAACACTGTAAACAAAAAAGACAGATATATAAAATATATTAAGAGACTAAATTATTCAAATTGAATACATAAAACACACAAGAAACAAAGATAAATCCTATACGAGGAAATATTATGAATACAATTTGCAAAGTGTAACTAAACATATGGTATGGTTAAACGATCCAATTGATAAATTAATACGTTGTCTAAATATTGATTAATACCGCTGTTGGGAGGAAAATGAGATTATAAATATGATACTGTTTAGAGGGGATAGATTGAGTTAGATTATAGAAAGATGGTAAAGAGGAAGTTGGAGAAAAAAAGAGAGAACGGGAGGGGAGAAAAATTGACAACATACGTGGATATTACAGGAGGCGTCAGTCCTATAAAGTGAATGTACTAAAAGAGTGTACAAGTAAGGTTCAAAATACATAACAAATGGGAGAGGGCACAAAAACGGAGAGGACGAGAAGGAGGATCGGAGTGAGAGAAAGAGAGAAATAAAGAGAGATCCTTTATACCTGTACATGAATATATATAACAAACCTTTGCGCGGTAATGTCTCCGAATCTTTGGAATATTGGATGACTGAAACACAATTAGCTTCATCACATGCACCATATATTAAATGCTAGAATTTCATCATAGGCTTAAAATTAACAATTAATTTGATTTTGATTTTTCAATTGGAAGTGGTTTTGTCACAATGTCTGAAGAGTAAATAGCGCCCTTCATGTTAAACAATTTACAGCATGCATACTGTCATTTTAATTCGATGGTTTGGTGAAGTTTGTGAAACTGAATCGATGTCAGGACAAAATGATATTCGTTTCACTTCTAACGCTATAAATCACTAATGATTCCTCCAAAGTACGGGCTATTCGTTCACAAGCATCTACTATCTCCGCACAGTCTGCTTGCACTTCTATTAAACGATAGTGTGTGTTATAAGCTCATCAAAAAGAATTTTAAATGGCAAGATTCGATTACGGTATATTGATGACGATTTGTGGTGAAGTTTTTTTTTTTCTTGCAGTTATCATCTCTAAATGTGGTAAGTCTTATTTCATGTTAACGTCAAAAAGTTGCTCGTTTTTAGCCAAGGCGGAGAATTAGATATGTAACGATGTAATAAATTCAATGTATTAACCAATTTACGATGCATTCACGTTTTCAAAATGATATCTATCTCATAATTAAACCTTTTCGTAAAGCTAAACTATGAAAATAATTGTACCGAATAAGATCCTTGTCGTAAACCCCATTTATTGTTAGGTGTTGCTTTCATTTGCAAACACGTATTTAAAACCATTCGCGCAAGTTAAATGATATACTGGTAAAAAAAATAAGCCATCGTCTTTCATCGTTAATATGTTTAGCAGAGTATGTATTTGATGGATGGCGTAGGTTTAGGAAGTGACACAGGAGGGCATGCCCCCTACCCTGAGGTGAAAAAAAGAGAAACAAACTGAGGGGAGAGAGAAATTGTAAACAGGCAGAAAGGAAAATGTGAAAAGAAGAAAGGGAAAAGGACGAGCAAAATGAAGACACCCGGACCACATGTTTCACCCCCCTCCTAGTAAATTCCCATTTCATTTTCTGTATACTTCTGACGCCCCAGCCACTCCCTCCTCCCCCACCGTGTCAGTGCCGATTCAGTGGGTGGACTTGCGCTACCCAAATGTTTCTGATGCATGCTATAGCAATATACCAAGTACATTTCCTTTTTAATATGTTTCATTTAACCCATGCAGGAAACCATGCATTTGAAGTGTCTATTCAAACATTCGATTCTCTTCCAGTCATCGGGGAAGATTTCACATTGGTCTGCACCTTCACGCCGAAAACAAGAAATCGGCGGCTAATTTGGACCGAGGGTAGCAACATTGTGGTTGCCTCTCACTCGTGTGTGTCTTCTTTGGCTTGTACGGGGGTTATCGTTTCTAACCCATCTAAGTATAGCGTAGCGGCAGACACTACCAGTGTAAATTTAACATTAAAACAACTTGTCAAAAATGACAGCGACAACTATCAGTGCACAGTAAGCAGTTCATATGGAGAAGAAAACTCAGGATCAACTAGCATGCAAGTGACACCATTGTCACCAGGTATATTATTCATCATAATTAATTTACCCCAGCAATAATCGAGGATAACATATGGCTGATTATTGATATCAGTGTACTTTTGATTAAAATCTAAATCGAATCTCCTTTATCCTTTCTTTTATTATGTGAACGTCACTACATGCACATTTAAGACAAATACATGTGTCACGTTTGTGACGTAAATGGGCAAGTAATTAACTTGATACATCCCTATCAAATCTTTATTTTTAAGCGTCCTGATAATGTCTTCAACATTTCAGTTTGCAGAATACTGAGGGTTCGCTAGATGCTACCGTACAGGGAGGGAATTATATACTGTTAAATGACAATTGTCTCTAAACTCATATTCGGCCACAACATTAATAACTTGATAACTTAAATAAAGAATCAAAACATTGCATTGATCAAAGAAACTATGTAAATGATACGTGATGCTTAAATTTTGCCTAATTTTGAATTCATGAATTTTGAAAGCCTGAGTATATTGTAATTTGATTAAATTAGTGAATCCATTACAAGGAAGTAGACTATCAACGACGATTCCTTCTTTTGTCGCCAGTTACGCCCTATTGGCTCGGGATTACTGATGTGGGATCCAGCCGTTATTACCCTAACAACGCCAATTTAACGGTAACTGTAGGTGAGCCGCATGATATCACTTGTATAGTACACAGGGCAAGGCCTCCTGCAGTACTGGAATGGCGTATACCAGATGATGTAACCGTTGTTCTTCTGGATCAGTCTGATGATATACAAGGCAACATGTATGTCTCTAAGAAGACTGCCATAATCACGCCCTCTACGAATAATCAAGGAAAGAGTCTTCGCTGTGTGGCATCACATCCAGAACTACAAAATATTCTTCAGCGCTCAGTTCAATTAAATGTTCACGGTAAGAAATCGTATTAAGTAAGGAGCATGTCTTCTTCTAACTCGATATGCATAATGGCTCCTTTCAGATCGCAATATTATAGCAGTATCGAGGGCAATCTATTTGAATATTTACAAAAATTTATTCAGGAGATTCATATTTTCTCTGGAAGTATTTATTTTCTATTCATATATTACAACGTGTAGAAAAAACATATACATGTACGTTTCATTGAAACGATATTAAGCGTTGTTTTAATGATTTTTTACATGCCTTTTCTTTTTTACTCCATTGTCTTTCATTTAGTTTCACCCTCTAGCATGTTGCTTTTTCCATCTGGAGAAAGCGAAGAATACGTACAAGGATCAACAATAATTAACGTTCAAGAAGACTCAGGTACTAACATCACTTGTAAAACCATTGGATCACTACCAGAAGCTGAGCTATTGTGGAGATTTGACGACAACCAAAGTCTTCCCAATAACATAAGCCTTTCGAAGTATCGCAGTGCTTTAGATGGGAGTTTGTTTGACACTGAAAGTACCATCAAGATACATCCAGAAAGGAAACATCACGGAATGTTCATTTGGTGCTATGCATCTCTGGGACGCTTTTTTGATCAACGGTTAGCTAAATTGATGGTTTATGGTGAGTTAAGGTTCAATATGCTGGGATAAGATCTTAATTGAACTTGATCGGACATTTTCTTTACTGAAAGTCCCATTAATCACTTACAGTTTAAAAGACGTGACTGCTTTAATTATTAATATCTACTTAATTTTAACGAAATTCTAATTATAGTTAATAATTTGGAGTCACCAGGGAGTGGGAGGGGAAAACATTTGGTCTAATAGATTCTATATTTTACAACAGAACAATTTGACTCATCAAAGCTTTCCCCATATCCATATATTTCAATTCTATGTAAAGGCCTACCAGATGATGTTAACATGACTACCCCCAAGAATCTACAGGATGGTATACATACCACTGTAAGCTGCAGAGCCGCCAATGGATACCCTGCTCCGCTCATTCATTGGTACATCGGATCTAGAAATGTGACTCATGATTCGTCTCTTAACATTTCAATGAATGGAGATGATCGGTATGATGCTAAAAGCACCCTTACCCTCATATCAAAAAGGTCTTATCATGGGAAACCTCTTCTCTGCCAGGCAGTTCAACCTACAGCTCCCTCTATGCAGGCAGTTCAACCTACAACGCACATAATGCGGTCAGTGAATGATAGCAAGATGCTGAACATATCGTGTGAGTATTAATTTTCATTTGAACTTTCGGTAAAAACAATATATTAAAAAGATCTCCTAAAGCTGCATAGAATATTTGTCTGTCAAATATATCAAGAGTTTTCGTATGCTTTTTTCCCCTTATATTCTTCACATTTGTTTTATTTATGTATATATGTAAAACTCTGTAATTGTTTGTGACTACCCATTAGAGTTGCAAATGGAAAACGATCAATTAAAATAATAATGTTCATTTTATATCTAAGTTTATTTAAGTCCCATCACAACAATCCAAATTTACCTACCAATTCCTATCCCCATCCGTACCTATCCTTCTATTTTCTATCACCTCTTTTCAAAACTTATTCAAATATATCTATATTATCTATTCTAGACGACCCAGTTGTGTCTCTTTCTTCACGACGGCTAACATCAAATAAAGTGCGTACTGGGTTCGTATTGACATGTACCTCAGACGCCAATCCTCCTGCTTTTATCTTCCAATGGCTCTGTAACGGCACACAGGTGTCTAACGACACACGTAACATAACACTCTCCGAGACGATACAAACAGGTGAAACGCTGACTTCAAGTGAAGTTGCGATTCGAAACCCCCGATCCAAAGATCCATGTGATTACAAATGCCTAGCTGTGTCAAGATATGGTTCCGGTAGTGCAGTTTTTAACTACACAGTTTATCGTAAGTAGACCTGTGTTTCTTATTGTTTATTTAGTTTAATTTGTGTCTTGTCTAACTGATACTCTATGTTCATTGAATTAAATGGTGCTGGCTTTCGAATAAAAACATTAAACTTATATCCATAAAACCCCGTCTTCTATTACTCATTAAGGATTCAAGTTATTGAACTGAAGAAACTTCACCCTACCAATTTTGCATTTACGCTTTTCCACCAATTAACCTTATAATGCAGTTGTTCCCGATTCACTTTCTTGGCTTATTGTCGACCAAAATCAAACGACATCTTCAATTCTCTTCGTTGTCTAGCAACATGGATTCAACATCGGGTTACGACACAATTGGCAATATTTTGAGTAAAAAGTAAAAAGCTACAACATTTCAATGCCTGATTGATAATAACATTTAATATTATACTGCCAAAGGTGTCAATTAGAGTAATTTTGTTAAACCCCTTTTCATTTAAAATGGACCATTCCTCTAATGTCCTTCAGAGAGATGAATTGCTTTCAGTTTCGTAGCGAAAGAGAGAATCAAATAGCCGTGTCAGCCGCTATTCTTTGTGCCCAGTCACTGCCATTAGAAACCGATATTGCTTCCTCCTCACTTTATCTGCAGATATTCTGGTAAGTGGCACGTTGGTTCCTGACATAAACGTCCACGGGTTGAATATACAGGGAGAGATAATCCACTCACGACAATATGAATTATTGTCTTCGAACATTTATCTATTTTGCCTTCATCGTTTCTCAAAGTTATGAGACAAGCATGTCTACTCGTATTTGGAACCCAGAGGTCCTCCCAGTCGTTGGAGAGAACATCACACTTGCCTGCATTTACACGCCACCATCCACGTCTCGTCTACTGACTTGGCAGGACGAGAACGGCAACATACTGGCTATCGATAGATGTCAAGGAGTGGGATGCAGACACGAGCAAAATGTTCCAGATATATCCAAGTACAGTTTGAAGGCAGATTCTTCGAGTGGAAATCTAACTATTAGGCATTTAACAGTGGATGACAGCGGCAGATACAAGTGCTTAGTGGGCACTTTTTCTGATGCAGCTTATGATGGGATTGAACTGAATGTGGTGTTATCAGGTAAGATGTTTCCGTTGTATCATTTTATTCTCGGTATACTTATAAAATATACGAACATATATTATTCGTCGGCTGCTTGCAAGAGGGCCGTAAAAGTTGTCTATTGCCAATGGTACTATTGGTTATTTGTATTTTTGTATTTATTAACATTTATTTCCTTCTCAACGGTACAATATAAAACAAAATGTGTTTATAAAATACACATGTAACAATGATTTCAACATAGAGTGTACAATAAATAATTGAGATAACAGAAGGAGGCGAAAACCTGGAAACCTACGAATTCTTTGTTATTTTATGAAGTTAACAATGTTCAATTAAATGTGGTTAGAAATTAATAGGGTTAGAATTTGTGTCACTGCACGAAAAGAGACATATTTCCAAACAACCAGTTTAATTTCATTAGTGACTGATAATCATGCCACCTAAAATCACTGCAATTTTGCAATCGTTATTACGGGTCAAGTGTGGTACATTTGTGTCTCAGATGTCATAGTTTTTGGGAGACATCTCACTTGAATGAAAACTGTATGCATGTTGTCTCACTTCCAGCCGAACCTACATTGCTTTCCATCACTGACGGTCGGACTGAGAATCGATACAAGTATGGTTCATCTGTGAGCATCACATATGGGCGAACCTACAACTTTACATGTTCAGTCCACGACGCTAGACCACCTGCAAAACTGGAGTGGCTGATTCCTAACGAAGTGCAGGTTAGACTGGAAGATCAATATAACGCTGTTCTTGGTGGCGCTTACACCTCTCGAAGAGTTGTTTCTGTAACTCCGTCTAGGGACGATGATGGAAAGAGCTTAAGTTGTGTGGCTTCGCATCGTGAGCTGGATAATGTGCTTCAATTGTTCATCCGCCTAGATGTTCAAGGTGATTATCTTACTAATGATTGCTCGGTGCATCACATGATTGCTCGGTGTATTAGTTCTGCCCAAGTAAATGTTCCTCCCAAATGTCAGGATTGTCTGAAATGAATGAAACATTCAACATCTCCTAAAACGATTCCCACTCTTCTGTATTGTTTACATTCTTGTAGGGAATCATAAGAACATAACTAGATTCCATGATATTAGCAATAGTTCATTTCTGTATCTCTCCTTTCACTAGTTGACTCCATATGAAAATTAGGGTTCTTCATTTGTCTACCTACTCAGTACCCCCAAGTGACCTACACATTACCGCGTATGGATCCATAGCTATCAATGCAACAGAGACAAGAAGTGTCAACGTATTTGAAGATTCTGCAACATCATTTACCTGCAATAGTGTAGGATCTCGTCCAAAGGCTGTTATATCATGGATCATTGGTTCGGACGACGACCTAGGAAGCACGACATCTACGTCTACCACGAATGAGGCCGACCAAAGTCTACGTGACACCAAGTCCACTCTACAGTTGATTCCGAAGAGGAGGCATCACAATCAACTTCTTCGATGTGTGGCCTGTGCTGGTATAAATCAAAGTCACACAGAAGTGAGGGTTATAGTGTTTGGTGAGTATTCGTACGTTGTATTTAATGATCTTCTCTAACTCACAAGAGCTGACCGAATGCGGTCTTGGACATACTGTAAAACATATATATGTACCTGATGTAAAACTATATAATTCGAATAACTGGGTTAACTCATACCACGGTTTGTCAATTCTGCAACAAGATATCTCAAAAGAGTGAAAATATGTAGTGACATACCTTCGGGACGGCTAAAGCAAATTCCTTTAAATATCAACTGATTTGTTCCTGTTGTCAGAATATTTGAGATTCATGGGTCATTGTTCTTAAAATATATTATCAGGTTTAATTTCCTGTATCGGTACATATGCTATATGCAAGTCAATAATAAAAACAAATTGTGACATAAGTGCACTTTGCTTTTCAAGGACCACCGGATCTTCCTTACCTAAATGAAACAGAAGGATTGCAGGATGGAGTGTCATCAAATGTGACTTGCACATCCAACAACGGCTACCCAGCACCAGCTTTCCAATGGTATCTTAGATCAGAGAATGTCACCACATATTATAATGCACAGTACTCGAGGAATATAGATCATCGACTGGACGCCATAAGTGTTTTCAATTTCACACCCACGGTAGAAGACCATGGTGAACTCCTTGTCTGTCAAGTTGTTCAACCCAACCCTTTATCCATGAAGTCTTGGAGTGTCAGTGAGGTGCTTCATGTTCTTTGTAAGTCTTATATATGTAATCCTAAATCATTCATCAAGTAGATCTTATTACGATACAAGTATATTACGTTGCCTCACCGCCATAGAGACATTACTACCGTTCACATATTCGGTGTTAGCATCTTGTTTGCTGTGAGCCGGCGATTATATTTACTTTTCTATGATTATATTGAACAGCCAAGGTAAGCTTTTTGTTTTACAAACATCGCCTGGCTTGATTGTATATACTTTTACAAAATACTGTTTGTGTTTCAAGAACATTTCTTAACCATACAGGCTTGGTTCAGATTAATACCTCAGTATACCATATACCTGTATAAAGACCATTCTATGTTACAATAACAGTGCTGACATGCTAGTTTTACACACTATTGGTAACTATTAAAACATGTATTGCTTACACTAATAAGGAACAACATCTCAAATGTTATTTTCCTGAGCCTCGTATTATTGTTTCCTGAACGTATTTTGTTCTTTCTAAATACAAACATGTAGATTCTCCTGCCATTGTGGATTACTCTGTTCGCCGGGTTTATAGTGGTCACCACAGTGTTGATGCAATTCTTACATGTACTTCAGATAGCAGACCCCTAGCCTCAGTTACATGGTTCTTGAATGGCATGGAACTCATCAACGGCACCCGCCATCACATTCACCACAGTCATCCACAAGGAGATAACTTGGGGTCTAGTATTCTGATTATTGTAAATATATCGGCAGAAGACAATGGGAACTATACATGTTTGGCTGAGACAAAGCTTGGGAACGACAGCGCAACTTTAAAATTGTCATATTCTGGTAAATATATCAGACCAAAGCGCATTTATGTATAATTATTATGTCCTATTGTTAAACATAACACATTGCCTGGTACAGTGCTGTGCCAATTAGAATCCAAGATGACAAATGAGAATAGTATGATACTGCTACGATTGTATAACTTAGGTATTGAGATGATAACCCAGTAACAGTAACTATCGGCAAATGTTAAAGTAGATTACTTTGTCGACTTTTATGACATGTTAAACAATATTCCGCTGAAAATTGATTTGGGTTTTACTTGGGCTATACATTGTAATGTTTATGGCTGTAAATTGGGTGAACATTGAGGGTAGTATTAGGAAGAGGGTTAGGTATAGATATAGGGTTTACCCCAGGATTATAATTTATAGCTTGGTCGGTGTACGAAGTGATCGGGTCGTTGCCGGAACATGTGACGTACATCCGTCACTACGACAGTACGATATGATATAATATCCAAATTAATTGTATTTGTTGGATACTGGTTGATTTTCATGTAACGAGATATATTGTAAATGTCACTGATACCATCTTTTTTTAAACATCTCCCAGGGATTCCATATCCGCCTTATGAGTGCATCGTCGATCAAAACCAGACGACATCATCTACTCTCTTCGTTGCTTGGCAACCTGAAATCGATGATGGGTTTCAGCAAAATATCACTTTGTAGTATATTACGAGGAAAAAAGTCATCATTAGAAGATATTTATTTATATCGTGAAAGACAATATATGTGTATTTAGTATTTTAAAGATAATTACTGTAAAAAAAAAAATAGGCACTCATTAATAGGTTGTACCTAATTTATTCATTTAATTCCTGGTATTATATAAATCGTTATTAGTAGTCAGTGGCTGAATTATTCACATTTTACACAAATATTTTTAAAAATACATAGAGTACAATTATGCAAATTTTAAAATTATAAGAACATCAGATGATAATCAGGGTAGCTTGACCACCGAGGTTAATATATATTTTTTTTAAATAGTACAATAAATATCAGTCATAAAAAATAATTCGTAATTCAATGGAGAAGAGGTATTTTCGATTGTGATCAAATTTATAAAGTATTTAAAATAAGTTCAACAGATAATAACATTCTAAGCAAAGGTTTGAGTATTAAAATGTGAAAAAATATTGCACAACTATAATCTGTTTTAGTGGACAATAAACTATTTAAATTTACGCAGGGCTTGAATGATGTTAACGATTTTTTTTAAATTTTGTATTATATTTTCAGATTGTATTTATTGTATTATAATTTCAGATTGTACTTATTGTATTATAAATTAATTAGTAATAAATAAATGAAAAATCAGGCGATATAAACGCATTAGACCGAGCATAATTTGATACTGCTAGTAGACATTTTTTTACCTAAGTTTATTGCCGACAGATTTATATCATCATCAACTAATAACTAAATAATTACAAAAACAAGAGGTGTGATCATTAATTCTTCGTTACAATCAATATCCCCTAATTCAAAGGAGTTGTTGGATGTTTTCCATTTTACCTCATGTTTGCAAATGAGGTAGGGGAGAGAACTTCTTAATTAGCGCTCCGTTTCTGCAATCGGAATAGGTTTGGACGTTTCGCAATGATGAGAATATGAAAATGATCGCAAGGAAAGAAGTCCGTGGTAAATATTTGATGATAGTTTGGTTAATCCTTTGACCAAATTCAGTATCACCTTCTCCAGTCTTTCATAGAGGGTGGACAGTCCCAATTCTTTAATTATTTTCGTTATGGATTTTGAATTCATTTATTTATTTACAGTTTTATTTAAGCAAGTTAGCCTTTTACGTTAAACCCTAAGGGCCCTGCAAAATAGAACAAGATTTATACAAGTTATTTACAGACTTCATTATTACAAATTGAATACATGTGAATAACATAACAAACTAAAATAAAATATACGAATACATATAATGATTACAATATTGCAAAATGCAACTAAACATATGATATGATCAAAACAATCTTCAATTGATAAATTACTAAATTGGCCAAATGCTGATTACTGCCGTTGAAAGGAGAATGAGGTAATAAGTAGGAAACGATAAAGGGTGATAAATTGAGGGAGATTAAAGAAAGATGGTTAAGAGGGAGTGGGAGAGAAAGAGAGACAAATAGAGAGAGAGAAAGGGGATAAGTATTGAGTACGTGGGTATTAAAACAGACATGACTCCGCTAAAGTACGTGTCCTAGAAGAGTGTAAAAGTAGGGTACAAAAGAGACGGAACATGGGAGAGAGGAAGAGCAGGAGGGTTGGAAAGGGACAGAAGAGAGAGAGAAAAATAGAGGGTAAGAATGAGAGATCCTGTATACCTGCACATGAATATATATAGTAATCATGCACGCGATAATGTCACCGGATAGCACCAACAACAAGAAAGTTCCTTTAAAATATTGTATTGATGGTGCTAGTGTATGTTCGGCATTCAATTGATTCTCTTGTTTAAAACCTCAGTCCTGACACAAACGTTTACCACTCTCATTCACAATAGCACCCATTTCTTGATTAAAGGCAATGGTTTTTAATAGTCTTCCGACCGAGTATTGAGGTTTCATTAAAAGTTTGCATAAAGACTGGGGTCATTCCATTGACACATGTGTAAACTTCGCTCAATCTATGAACCTGCCACCTTCATCGTAGGTTTTTCCCTTGTAAGGCCTGACATAAATCTGGTAAGTGGGTATTTGGATGTGGTCCCAGGATCATTCTTGCGAGCCTATTGTGAGGTATGACCAGTCTATCTAAGAGTCCATCTTAACCAGACAACATCACATTAGTCAATTAGCGGCATTGCGAGAGAGGTACATATTAACGTTAACATACCATTTGGAATTCATTGCAGATCTTGTAAAAAAAAATCAATTTTCTTTGGTTTGTTCTTTGCCATGAAGTAGGCATGGTACATTCTAGAAAGACAACTAATTTTGTTTTTGTTAAGAATATTGAGTGACCGAGACAGGATTAAATTTGGTAACAAATACACCAGATAATAATGGCTACAATGACATCAAAAGCCTATGTAAAACTTTTAAAATTACTTTTATTTTAATTTTTCAATCGGAAGTGATTTTTTCACAATGTTTGAAGAGAAAGAGCGCCCTTCTTGTTTAAAAATGTACAGCGTGCATACTGTCATTTTAAATCGATGGTTTGATGAAAGTTGTGAAACTCAATAGGTGTAAGGACAATATTATTTTGTTTCACTTCTAACGCTATAAATCAACAACAACTCCCCCAAAGTATAGTCTATTGGTCAATAGCATCTACTCTTTTTGCACTGTCGGCTTGCTTTCATAATCATCTTTAGTATGTGTTATAAGCTCGTCGATTGCTGAATGATGAAGGCGATTTGTGCTGAAGTTCTTCTTTTTCTCTCCGTTATTCTCTCGAAATCTGGTAAGTTTCATTTCATGTTAAATTTATAAAAGACGTTAGAACTTAGCCCGGGCCAAAAAATAAGGAGATGTAACAATGTAATGAGTTCAATTACTGGCCAATAGACGTTGCATGCATGTTTTCCAAATGTGTTTTACCTCATAATCCATTGATATTTTGAGTCTCTTCTTTTTATGATGGAAGTATATAAATAAGACAATTTTCCGATCATTACGATTGTATATCGGTTCTGATTATTGACAATATACCGGTGCCCCACTCCCCCATTGGTCCAGTACCCCTTAAGTGGGTGGGCTCACTCGACGCCACTGCACTTGCTTCATGCTATTCTCAATAACCTGGGTTTCTTTCCCTTGACTTTAGTTTAATTTCACCCATACAGGATACCATGCTTTTCAAGTGTCGATTCAAACAGGTAACTCTCTACCAGTCATCGGCGAAGATTTCACACTGGTCTGTACCTTCACGCCGCAAACCAGGAATCGACTTGTCATTTGGGAAGGGAGTGGCGGTCTTAATACGCTGGCCTCTCACGACTGTCGGGAACATCTTTCTTGTCCGTTTAATGTTATTGACCAAAGTAAATTCAGATTGTCAGCAGACTATTACAGTGTGAATCTAACAATAAAACAACTTGAACAAAATGATGGAGATAATTACAAATGTACTGTAAGTGGTACACATGTGCCATCGAATACAGGATCAACTAGCACGTTAGTGACGCCATTACTACCAGGTAAAAACATAGTTTTCACATGCCGAATTCAGTAATGAAAAATATAGCTCTTTCCACAGTGTTGTATAAACAGAGCTTAAAGGAAAGTCATTCTTTGTCAAACATTAAACCCAAACATACCGGCAAACATTAATAACTTGACACTGGTTTAGCATATTGTTTTTTGTTCAATGGGACAAATTGAAGAAACCCTGAATTCGGGCATGTCCTTTTAATGTCATTTGCTGTTATATTTGGAGTTATGATTATGTACTACTCCAAAAGTATGTAAATTATTTTAAATTCGGCAACAAACTAACTAATAAACACATCAAATGCAGTAAGTAAAGGGGTGGAATATGTGATTTCAAGTAGCAAACTTTAAAGACTATAGTAAGCACAATTATAGATTCAATCAAATGGAAGTAGACTTTCAGAGTTAAATAGTACAATTTGAAGACAGCTTTGTTCATCGTGACTGTTCTCTCTTTTGACGCCAGTTGCGCCGTATTGGATCTTTATCACGGATGAGAGATCGATTGATTATTACCCTAACAACGCAAATATAACAGTAACTGCTGGAGAGACGTATGACTTCACATGTGCAGCAGACTGGGCAAGACCTCCTGCAGTACTGGAATGGCGTATACCAGATGATGTTACTGTGGTTTTAAAGAATCAGTATGATGTTGTACAGAGCAACAACTATGTCTCTCGGAGGGCAGCTACGATCACGCCATCTAGAAATGATCAAGGAAAGAGTATCCGCTGTGTGGCATCACATTCACAACTACAAAATAATCATCAACGCTCAGTTCACCTCAATGTTCAAGGTAAGTAAATGTGTTGAGTAGAGAGCCCAATCTCGTTATTGTTTTGTGGTGCCGATGTCATCAAAGCTGAGTCCTCGTCTTGTTCTTGTTACTCTTCATGAACTGCTCTACTCCGCTCACAAATGTTGTAATTGTATTTGGGGCATAAGTTTAATGAATATCTATGAATGTCTTTCAGGAGATTCATATTTTCTCTGCAAGTATCTTCTTTCTATCCAAATGTACAAAACGTAGAATGAAAAGTAATCTCGTTCCTTTTAACATTATCTAGCGTTTCTTACATGATGTTATGTAATTATTTTTTTCGCTCACTCTTTTTCATTAAGTTCTACCCTCTAGCATGTTACTTTCTCCAACTGGAGATAACAAGGAATACGAATCTGGGTCCAATTCAATTTACGTTCAAGAAGGTTCATCGACTTTAATCACTTGTAAAAGTATTGGATCATTACCAGCAGTTGAACTATCATGGACTATTTTTGGAGACACCAGCAGTATTCCCGGTAACTCAAACCTTTCAAGGTATCACAATGCTTTAGATGGAACTTTGTTTGACACCGAAAGTACCATCGCAGTACATCCAGAGATAAAGCACCATGGAATGTTCATTCAATGCCATGTATCTTTTGACGAAGTCTTTATCGATCACCTGTTAGCCAAGTTGATCGTTTATGGTGAGTTTTGATTCTTTCAATATATCGGTATTCGATCTTACTTCAAAAAACATTGATTGGAAATGTGTTGGACGTACTGAATGTCTTTTTCAAGACTATCTTTTCAAAAGAGGTTACTGTTTCATTTATCATAATTTACCCAATCATAACGAAATCATCATCAAAGTCATTTATAATTTGACGTCACCTGGGTTGGGAAAGGGAAGAGCGAACGTCTACCCTATGACATTGGGTTGCCTCCTCTCTGTACAACTAAATACTAGGTATAAGAGATTCTATATTTTACCAAAGGAAATATTTAAGGCTTTACACATGATTATTCATTTTATTTATGTTTTAAGGCTCACCAGATGATGTTAACATATCTACCCCCGGTGATCTACAGGAAGGTATAGAAACCAATATAAGCTGCAGAGCTGTTAATGGGTACCCTGCTCCGCTCATCCATTGGTACATCGGGTCTAGAAATGTGACACATGATTCGTCTCTAAAGATTTCAGTTAATGCAGCTCATCGGTATGGTGCTGAAAGCACCCTTACCATCATACCAAAGAAGTTTGATCATGGGAAACCTCTTCTCTGTCAGGCAGTTCAACCTACAGCTCTCTCAATGCGGGCAATGAATGATAGCGTGTTGCTGAACATATCATGTGAGTATCCATTTTCATTTAATCTCTTGGTAAGATATTATGATAGAGAATCAGGACCAGGATGCATAACATATTTTGTATCTACAATGTTTATCTTTTTCTTGTTATCCTGATTAAATATATTTCTATACATAAAAAATAAAAAATAAATCTCCTAAAAATGCGTACAAAATTGGTCTGTCTATGCGTTCATCAATGATTTTGAAGAGTCCTCGACAGCAATATTTGTTTCATTTTTAATTCTGCACATTTTTATTTTTATTTGTAGCTAAAATCCCAGAAATGCTTCACATGGCCGCTGTGGGTCGCCGTTTTCCATTCGTACAACAGGATGCGTAAATTGATAAGGACCAGTCAAAGTAACGGGCTATATTAACATTTTCGTCTTTTTTAAACTAATATCATTGACAAGTCTGTTCATTCTTTTCCAGCCCCATACCATATCACAATTCTGTTAAAAACAAATTGTTCAATGCTTTTTCTATACACTAGATGGCCCAGATGTTTTCATTACTTCTCGACGGCTTACATCAAATAAAGTACGTGATGGGTTTATGTTGACATGTACTGCAGACGCAAATCCTTTTGCCTCTGTCTTCAATTGGTTCTGTAACGACACACCATTTTCTAACGGCACCGGTAACATATCACTCTCCGAGACTATACCCGAATATGAAACGCGGACCTTCAGCGAATTGGCGATTCGACACCCTCTGTCCGGAGATCATTGTCATTACAAATGCATTGCTGTCTCAAGCTATGGTTCAAGTAGTGCAGTCTTCATATCCACGTTTTCTCGTAAGTAGAACTGTGTTTTTCACGGTATCTGTAGCTTCATGTGTGTCTTTTCCAGATTCTCTTTTTGTTTTCATTATACAAATTGGTGCTTACTTCCAAACAAAAACATTCAACTTGTATCCATGGAATCTTCTTCTATTTATCAAATGATTAATGATCTAAAATCAGGGCAATGAATAAACAGTCGCTACCGAATTTGTCTTAACAAGTTACCCCTGATTAACCTTAAACTGCAGTGATCCCCAATTCACCTTCTTGGTTCATCGTCGACCAAAACCAAACGACATCTTCAGTTCTCTTCGTTGACTGGCAACCTGGATCCAACATCAGGCCACATTTGGATTTTATTGAACCAACTTGTTACACACATGATCAAGATCAAACAATCAGTAGAGCGGCCATGTCTTCAAATCGGTGAGTCCAACCCATCTTTCAAGTTTAGGTATTTCCATCTTTCACATATCCATGAGTTACACACTAAATAAATTAGGGTGCAATTGGTGTACAAATTTGCATCCACCTCCGCGTATTTGGCAGAGAATGCTGCTATTGTAATAGAATTGCACTCTTACTTTTTGATGTGTAGGTTGGAGCCTAAAACCCTTATCAGTCGTAATGCAAAGGATGGTGTATGAAATGTTCTCAAACTCTTCTCCCTCGTACAGAGAACAGAATATTATACCCTTCCCTGTTATTCCCCTACCTATTAAATTGTTCAAGTTCAATACAATAAAAGGCATTATTTTAAGTCTAATCGAAAGTACAGCGGTTTTGTCTTACGTTGCCTAAGGTACCAGTCAAGTAAGTTTTCGAAACTCCCTTGTTATTTGAAACTGACAGCCCACTTACATACGTGTATGTTTTTAGAGAGATGAATTGCTTTCACTTTCGTTGCGCAAGAAAGAAGGTAATACGCACACCAGCCACTTTGTTGTGTCCACTCATTCTGTCATTGGAAACCGTTACTGCTCATCGTTCATTTTTTTTATTCTCCAGATATTAGGTTGCAGGATGGTTCATGCAGCGACCCTCCTAAGTTGAAATATACAAGTAAATGAGACGTAATATCAATATGGAAAAACATCTTCGCATATTTCTCTTCTTAACCTTCATCGTTTCTAAGACATATGAGATGAGCGTGTCTACTCGTATTCAGAACCCAGAAATCCTTCCAGTCGTTGGTGAGGATATCACCTTAGCCTGCACCTATACCCCTCCATCGACAGATCGCGAACTGCTTTGGTTTGACGGCAATAACAATATCCTAGCTACATGTCAAAAGGTGGAATGCAGAAACGAGCAGAATGTTCAAGATATGTTCAAATACAGTTTGAGGGCAAATTCTTCCAACGGAAATCTAACGGTTAGGGATTTAACAGTGGATGACAGCGGCAGATATCAATGCTCAGTTTTCACATCTTCTGATGCAATTACTAGTGAAATTGTACTGCAGGTACTGTTACCAGGTAATCTATTCTAAAATTAATCTGGATAGCTTTAGCTACTCGTGATGTGTGCGAAATTTCAATATAAATGATTGATTACTCATTTAAAATCAATACAACATTTGAACTTTTAAATACAACAGTCATGTCATGTGTATTTTCATTGATAACTTCTACTAAGATCTTTTCGTGACTGAAATAATCCAAAATATGGTATTTTACCAACAATATTGATATTGTGGTATGTTTATTTTGTTTATGTACAGAACGGTCCTGGAATCTGGCAGACACTCAAGTTGACAAGATATATATTCCAGTTGTAACTAAATGTATACATGTACATTTTGCTTAACTTCCAGCGACGCCTAGACTGCTGTCTATCATCGACGATCGGTCTGAGGGTGGATACCTGAATGGAGCATCAGTGAGCATCACATCTGGGCAAACCCACAATCTAACATGTTCCGTCCAAGACGCTAGACCAACGGCAGAACTGGTGTGGCACCTTCCCGAAGAAGTACACATTCGACTACACGATCAGTTTAACGCTGTTAATGGTGACGCTTACACCTCTCAAAGAGTTGTTTCTGTAATACCGTCCAGGGACGATGATGGAAAGATTGTCCGTTGTGTAGTTTCGCACCCGGAGCTGGATAATGGGTATCAACTGTTTATCCGCCTAGATGTTCAAGGTGATGATTTTAACAATGATATTATCCCAGGATTGCTCGTTGGTGTGTGTTCTTCCCGAGTGAATATGCATATAAATGTAAGGAATGTCTGAAATGGATGAAACATTCAACATCTCCTAAAACACTTCATACTCTTCTGTATTTTGTAAATTATGCTAGGGAATCACAAAAACATCTCTGGAACCCATGATGCCTTCACCGCTTACATACTTGTATCATATTGCTAACAATAGTTTTAACAATTTCGGCTCTTCATTTTCCTTCCCACTCAGTACCGCCAAGTGACCTCCTGCTTACGTATGGATCCATAACTACCAATGCAAACGATTCAAGAAGTGTCAATGTCTTCGAATACTCGGCAACATCATTCACCTGCAAGAGTGTAGGATCTCGCCCTAAGGCCGTTATATCATGGTTCATTGGTTCGGACGACGATTTGGGAAGCACGAATTCTATGTCTACTACGAATGAGGCCGACCAAGGTTTACGTGACACCACTTCCACTCTACAGTTGATTCCAAAGAGAAGTCATCACAATCAACTTCTTCTATGTGTGGCCAATGCTGGTATGAACCAACGTCAAACAGAAGTGAAGGTAATTGTTAATGGTAAGTATTCGTAAGTTGTATTAACTATACATTATCTTCTCGAATTCACAACAGAAGAACGAATGAGGTCTAGGACATGCTGTAACACACTTGGACATTGATATGTCCGGTATGATTTTTTTACATTATGAATAACGATGTGTATTTATACCATGCTTCGTCTTTTCTGTAGCAAGATATTTGAAAGAAGTGACATTTTGGAAAGTCTTTAGTGACAAACCTCGGATAGCTCAAGTAAGTTGCTATAAAGATATCAACGTATTTTCTTTCTTGTGTCAGAATATGAGTTACCTGTGATACATACGTCGATGTAGCAAGTCACGGTGGTTAATAATCTAAAAATTATGATATAAGAAATACCCTTTGATTTTTAAGGACCACCGGACCCTCCCTACCTAAATGGAACGGACGGTTTACAGGATGGGGTATCGTCAAATGTGACTTGCACATCGAACAACGGCTACCCAGCACCATTATTCCAATGGTACCTTAGCTCAAAGAAAGTCACTAAAGATTATGATACGCAGTCTTCGAGGAATAGAAATCATCGACTGGATTCCATAAGTGTTATCAATTTCACACCCACGCTAGATGACCATGGGAAACTCCTTGTCTGTAAAGTTTTTCAACCAAACGCTGCATCCATGGAGTATTTGAGTGCCAGTGAGGTTCTTCAAGTTCTGTGTAAGTCTGATTTATTTCAGCTTAACCTATCATCATGTAGATCTTACGAGGCAGGTACATATCGTCGCTTAAAAAGACATTCATATTGCTCCGATTGTCTCATTTTCGCTCGCGTGAACATTGCCAGCACAAACCACTGACCTCTGCCTCCTGAACGGATCATCGCCCATTCCATTCACTATACGTTACGTACTATAAAGGCTGTATTGTCTGACCGTTCATGAATATTCATGTTTTTGCTAAACTCGGCAAAATGTTTGCTTTTACTAAATGGAAAAATTACGGTGGGGGGTTGGATGAAATGGACATAATGAAATAGGCAGAAGTGATCTATGATAATTCATGCTTTTTATGTTTCGTGTGCTCGACCTATAATCTTCAAATCGCTTGGTAAACTGAGTCCAAAGTTAGACTTGTTTCACATGTGTATGATAGGCAATGACGAGCTTGCAACCTATTTTGAAAAATTACGGTGGGTGAACTTTCAAAAGTCAATGAGACATGAGGGCTCCAATGAAAGAGCTAGTGATAACGTACGTCGGGGTGGATGTGCTTTTCGTTTAAACAAAAAATGAATTTTTAACGATTTTTTAAAAAAACGTCCATAGGCTAACATGTTAGGCTGCCGACTCAGATCATGCTCTGACGATAGGGGGCGTTGTGAAATGAGACTAACCGGAGCCATATGACAAACATTGTCATTACTTGCTATTTACTGTCCTTTGTGCAGTGAGCTGAAAACTATCTCAACTTGTCCATGATTATATTAAAAAGACAATGGTACGTTATTTGTTTCAAAAAAAAAAACAGTTTTTATTCTGTCTCCTCTTATTAATAACTATTGATGTTACATTGAAATGTATAAACCCTTTAGATCTTTATTGAAACATGAGTATTGGTTAAGATTAATACCAAAGGATGCGATACACTTGTAGATAAAACGTTCTATTTAAGTGTCATGATTCTGGCATGTTACAAAATATTGGTAACCATTAAAATATGTATTTATTTACCCTCATCAGGAAAACCATCATGAATTCTTTCTTCCTGAGCCTCGCTTTATTGTTTCTTGAACCTATTTTCTTCTTTCTAAATACATGCATGTAGATTCTCCTGTCATTGTGGATTACTTTGTTCGTCGGGTTTCCACTGGTCAACAGAGCGTTGATGCACTCCTTACATGTAAATCAGATGGCAGACCCCTAACCTCAATAACCTGGTTCTCGAATAGCATTGAACTCAACAACAGCACCCGCCATCAGATTCACCACAGTCTTCTACAAGAAAACACCTTGATGTCGAGTATTTTGGTTATTTATAATATTTCGGCAGAAGACAATGGCAACTATACATGTTTGGCAGACACGAGACTTGGGAACGACAGCGCAACTATAACCTTGTCATATTCTGGTAAACCTTTCACTATCAGACCAAGGCGCATGTATGTACAATGATCATGTAATATTGTTTAAAATGACACATTATCTGGTGCAGTGATGAGCCATTGATATAAGCCAAAATGATAAATAAGAACAGTATGATACTGTTATGAATGTATAACCTAGGTGATGAAATGATATCAGTTAAAGTAACTATCAGGCGATGTATAACTTGGGTTTACGGTAGATTACTGTGTCGATTTTTAGAATCGGTCGAGGGTTGAAGGGTCGATTCCATGTCCGACAATGTTCCGGTGAAACATTAATTTGGGTTTTACTTCACCAAGGATACATTAACAAGCTAATCGCTGTAAGTTGGGCTAACGTTAGGTGTAGGGTTAGGATTACGATTAGGTATAGTGTTTGGCCCAGATATGAAATTTAGAGTTCGGTTGATGTATGAAGTGATCGGGTCGTTGCCAGGGCATGTCACGTACATCCGTTACAACGACAGTACAATATGATATTATACAAAATTAATAGTATTGATTGGATACTTGCTGATGTTGGGGGTAACAAAACATGTTTATGAGATTATCTCTCAGTACATCAATATGTCAACATCGTTTTGAAATTTTTCCCAGGGATTCCAGATCCGCCTTATGAGTTCATCGTCGATCAAAACCAGACGACATCATCTACTCTCTTCGTTGCTTGGCAACCTTGGATCGCTGATGGGTTTCAGCAAAATATCACTCTGGAGTTTATTACGAGGGTTTCGGAGTTGTTTCTACTTTGACAGGAGCACTCAATGGTACATAATTATAAGAACAAAAGTGTACATGTGAATGTCCATTATCGGTTACAATAAAGATTCACGTTGCCCTCATAAATTATGCTTTATATTTCTCTAAGGTGGTACCTGTAAGAAAACTCGTACCATTTGTTTGTGAGGTAATGATTAAAGTCCTATCCCTCAGTTCTGCTAAGTATTTATACATGTATTTTATGACAGACATTGCGGTTCTAGCAAACCTACTGTATTTGTGGATGGTGTATTCTATAAATTCATACAGAAATTAAAGCAAGTTGAGACTCTTTAAATGAGACCTTTCATTTTGATGCAACCCATATTTTATCAAATCAATCTATAACATGTTTTACGTAAACCTAACTGTATTAAGTTCTGTTCATAAACTCGTTGTTGTACTTATTTTACTAATTCATTAAGTCCATCCTTATGAAACAACATATTCAAAATATAGTATTGTGCAGGTTTCCGCTTTGATCTCATGTAAATATGCCGGAAAGAAAAGATGCGCATATCCTTTGGTAGTTTTTATTGTTGTATTCTTGTATTTGCAAGTTGTATTTATTAAACCTTTATGGTAAAATGAATTAATGTATCATTATTGTTGTGGTGTAGATTAAATACATATGCAGCCTGTAATTGCCGAGGAAGCAAATATAAAAAATGTAAAGTTCAATCCGTATCGATCTTATTAATTTAAAAGTCATTTGCCTATAACTAAAACTTTTAAAAACATTTATAGTCGTTTTAACTAAAATGATTTGGCCCTTTTTTTTCTTCAAAAAAGCCTTAAGCCTAGGCGATGAATATTCTTTGGATACATTCCAATTCGAAGTTATTTTGTCATAATGTTTGAAGAGAAAGAGCGCCCCCTTGTTTAAAGATTAACATCATGCATACTGTCATTTCAAATTAATGGTCTGGTGGAGTTTGTGAAACTGAATCGGTGTCAAAAGATCACAACGATATTTGTTTCACTTCTAACGCTATAAATCACTAACGAGTCTACCAAAGTATGGTCTATTAGTTCAGAAGCACCTACTAATTATTTACAGTCTACTTGCATTCATATTCATCGATAGTATGTGTTAAACAGAATTTCGAATGGCAAGATTGGATTGCTGGATAATGATGGCGATTTCTTCAGAAGTTCTTCTTTTACTCGCAGTTATCATCTCCAAATCAGGTACGTTTTATTTCAAGTAAACATTATAAAAGTAGTTCGTACTTAGCCCAGGCGGAGAATTAACGAGATGTAACGATGTAATAATTATTATGCTAACCAATTTTTGCTGCATTCATGTTTTCAAAATAATGTCTATTTTATAATCAAACTTGGTAGCTGATAACACTCAGACGAGTAAAACAAAAAAGGTCGACGTTGAGTTTGGTTTTAACTTGGACTTGAAAGCTTTTCGGGTGTGTCCCCAATTAGCATAAACAGCCGGGTAGCCCTCTGCTCACCCAAGGGCCACCAAAAGGGCTAAAAGCACGCCTTGAACTAATCGTGTACTTGTCGCCGTTTAAATGTGACCTAGGCACTGGCCAGGGTGGATAATTAGGGAGATATAACATTGTAAAAAATTCAATATACTTGCCAATCCTCGTTGCATTCATGTTTTCCAAATGTAATCTCATAGTCCTCTAGTATTTCTTAACTCTTTTCATGGTATGATGAATATATATATATATATATATATATATATAGATAATAACATTATTAAATGACTGAGACTGTTTAGCAATTCCGATCATTGGCAACAAACCGGGTCATAAAGCTAAAATATCAAAATAATTGTACCCACTCAGATCTTTGTCGTACATCTCATTAATATTTAGGTATTGCTTTCCTTTTGAAACCCGTATTGAAAAATAAGTAGGGCAATTTCAATAATCTGCTGGTAATATTTGGTCATTGTCATTGTTTAAGCAAAGTGTGTTTTTGATTAGCTAGATAGAAATGTAATTGGTAATATTTCCTTGGAATGTATTTCATTTTACCTATACAGGATACCATGCATTTGAAGTATCTATTCAGACATACAATTCCCTTCCAGTCATTGGTGAGGATTTCACTCTAGTCTGTACCTTCACACCACATACCAGGAACCGGCGCCTAATTTGGACAAACGGTAACAACGTCATTGTGGCCTCTCACTCTTGTTGGCCACACCAGGATTGTACAAGGTTCTACGTTTCTTACCCATCGAAGTTCACCTTGTTGGAAAACACTAAAAGTGGAAACTTAACATTGAAAAGGCTTGACAAAACTTAAGCGACAATTACCGGTGCACAGTAAGCAGTACATATGGGGTGGAGAATCCAGGATCAAATAGCAAGCAAGTGATTCCATTGCCACCAGGTAAATTGTTATTTATAATGAATTTTCACAAGGAAAATCCAGAATTGAATGTTTATATTTATTACAAACTAAATCAAATCTCCCTTTCCATGTATTCTATTAAATGAATATCACTATGGGAAGCCTTATAACAAATGGAAGTCTTATATTTCCACATTTTCAACAGGCGATTGTTTAACTTGCTATATACCTATATATATATATATTTATTTTACGAAGTGTCCTGATGATACCGTCATTATGAAAGTTTTTAGATTATTGAGGTTCAGCTAGTTTCTTTCGTACGGAAAGGGGACTACGATAATGTACAACGACAACATTAACAGCTTAACAACTTAAAAGTTGTTCGTAACATTGTTTTGAAAGGAACTATGTCAATGTTACGAGATACTCTAAATCTCTAATGCTTAATTTTTAAATGGTAATCTTAGAGTGACTACTGAATCCATCAGAAGTAAGTACTACACTATTAAGGTGGAGAAGTACATTTCTAATCGACCTTTATCCATTGTGATTATTCCCTCCCCTGTCACCAGTTCCGCCCTATAGGATCCTTATCACGGATGAGAAATCAAGTGGTTATTACACTTACAACGTCAATATGACGGTAATTGCTGAAGAGATGTTTTACATCACGTGTGCATCATACGGGGCAAGACCTCCTGCAGTACTGGAATGGTATTTACCAGATGATGTAGTGGCTGTTCTTCAAAATCAATCTGATGTCGTTCGAGATGACAGCTTTATCTCCAATACAGTTCTTAAGATCACGCCCTCTAGGAGTGATCAAGGAAAGAGTCTCTGCTGTGTGGCAACACATCCAGAACTACAAACTAACCGTCAGCTTTCAGTATACCTGAATGTTCAAGGTAAACATTTAATTTCCAATACAACTCCTATTAACATTTTACAGCCTGACAGTGTAAAATTTTCCACCACAGAGGTGCTGATGTCAGTTAAGTGAGCCTGTGTATCTTGTTGTGTTACCCTTTATCAAATTCTCGAATCAGATAACAACTTGGAAGTTTTTAGGGCAATATCCGATACTAGTTATAAATCTTGTTTTTGATTTGGCGACTTTTGTTCACTATTATTTCAAGGTTAGGGTTAATAACATATCAACATTCTTTATCTTCTCTTTTTCTGTAATAAAGTTCTACCAACCAACATGCTGCTTTTACCTACTGGAGATTACAAGCAAAACGAAAATGGGTCAACAGTCTTTAACCTGTTCATTCAAGAAGATTCATCCACTTCGATCACTTGTAAAAGTGTCGGATCATTACCAGTAGTTAAACTATCATGGACACTTGACAACACCCAAAGTTTCCCACGTAACATAAACCTTTCAAAGTATCGCAATGCTTTAGATAAAAGTTTGTTTGACACTGAGAGTACCATCACAATACATCAAGAGAGAAAGCACCACGGAACACTCCTTCAATGCTTTGCAACTTTAGGAAACTTTTTGGATCGACGAGGAGCTAAACTGATGTTTAATGGTGAGTAATACTTCTTCAATATATCGGGATTCGATTTTGTTTAAACGGCTTTGATGATAAATTTGTGGTTTAAAAGTAAAGGCCTTAAATCCATTTAAAGGCCTATTCATAACCAAGGATTCGAAAGCGTTTACTGTTCATTTATCATGATCTACCCTAGCTATCCAAACTACATTGTCGTCATTGTTATTGATAATTTGGCGTCACCTAAGAATTGGATGGAAAAGCGAACGTTTATCACTATTACCCTCGGTTCTCTCATCGCCGTATAACTATATTATTGCATAAAAGGGCTTCTTTTTTTTTTAACAAAGGACATTATACCCTCATTATGGATTTACGCATAACTATATATTTAATTTAATTTCTATGTAAAGGCCCACCAGATAATGTTAAAGTGACCATACCAGACGATCTACACAACGGTATAGAAACAAATGTAAGCTGCAGAGCTGTTAATGGATATCCTGCTCCGCTCATCCATTGGTACAATGGATCAAGAAATGTGACACACGATTCGTCTCTTAACACTTCAATGAACGAAGCTGATCGGTATAATGCTGCAAGCACCCTTATCCTCATACCAAAGAGGATTGATCATGGGAAATCTTTTCTCTGCCAGGCGGTTCATCCTAGAACGTCCCTAATGCGGTCAGTGAATGATAGCATGGTTCTAAACATATCATATGAGTATCAAATTTCATTTCAACTTTTGGAAAGAACATTATAAATAGAGAATCTCCTCAGATTGCGCAGGATCTTGGTATGTTTAAGCATTCATCAACTTTCCTCAGGAGATTTGTCTATTATTTGTGTTCTTCTTTTAGTTCTTTTAGAATCCTCCACACGTCCCTTTGGGCTGGTATTTTTTCCTTCATCTGAAAACAAAGTGCATACGGCTAACTACCAGACAAGGTTATACGCTATAATGTCAATATTCTCTTTTTTCCTGCATGCATGCATTGATAAGTTTATATACCCCCCCCCTTCCAAGTCCCATCCACATCCTTATATTATATATTCTTCCATTTTCGATTAATAACAAAATGATTTTCAATATTTGTATATAATCTAGATGACCCGGTTGTGTCCGTTTCTTCTCGACGACTAACATCAGATGAAATATGTCCTGGATTCGTATTGACATGTACCTCAGACGCCAATCCTCCTGCTTTTAACTTCCAATGGTTTTGTAATGGTACACAGTTGTCTAGCGACTACACTGTAAAAAATAATTTGTTCATTGGTAATTTTTACGTATTTTTTCCATGTAGAATTTACTTGTAAACATTAGTTTTGCCACTTACGCACTAAATTTAAGTCTTGCTAACGCAAACTTTCAATTTAGTAGAACATACGTGGAATATTTAAGTAAAATCAAATACATAAGAACTTTAAGTAATTTCAGCTTGTATTAATTTAGTAATTTTAACTCAAAATCAGAAATTATACGTATTACTCAAACAATTTATGTTGATTATTCTTATCTTTTTAAAGTAAGGACCGATGCAGTGCGTAATAGAAATATTTACATAATTTAAGAATATTCATTAAGACCAAATTAAACTCTTTTTTAAATAAAACAATTCTTTTTTGTGGTTGAATGAAAATTTAAGGACTTTAAAACATTTACTAATTCATTTAACATGGCTAAGCAAAGACAAGACAATTTTTAATTTTTACCCAGTTCAAAACAAATAAAAACTTGATATTTCAGGAAATTGTCAACCAATTTTCCTTTTAAGATGCTACGATCAAGTATATATAAAATTTGGAGCCTTTCAATATGTGTCGAATTGAAGCGTATGTAATAGTTTGTGATGGTGGTAGATATATATATATACGGTTAAATCTTAAATAGAAGTAGTGTTAATGATTAGTGGATGTTACTTGTTAGATTAGATGGGTACCAAATCGTGCAATATGTAATCCTATCATAGCTTTTTTTTAATTATCTAAAATGATTACAATACTTAAATTATTTACGTTAATGTAACTCGATTTAACTGAGTAAAAATTTATTCAGCAAAATAAGTAAATTCTACTAAAAAATTCCGTAGGTAATATTTACTTAATAAAAATAAGGCAATTCTTTTCCTGAATTTTATTGAGTTATTTCGACTATTATTTTGTTACAGTGTACCTTCATATAACACTCTCCGAGACTATACCAGAAGGTGAAACGCGGACTTCCAGTAAAGTGATGATTCGAAACCCCCAGTCCGAAGATCAATGTGATTACAAATGTGTAGCAGTGTCAAGATATGGTTCCGGTAGTGCAGTCTTCAACTCCACATCTGCTCGTAAGTAAAACTGTGTTTCATTGGATATTTAGGTTGATTTGCGTCTGTCCATTTGATTCTCTTTTTTCATTTAATTGAATGGAGATTGCTTCCATATAAAGAACATTAATCTTACATCCATGAAACCTTCTTCCTCCTATCACGATTCACGTCATTGAACTGAAGGTCCGGCCTTTACGCTTTACCACTAATTAACCTTAAAATACAGTTTATATCCCTGATTCACCTTCTTGGCTGATCGTCGACCAAAACCAAACGACATCTTCATCTCTCTTCGTTGACTGGTAACCTGGATTCAACATCCGGTTATGACACATTTGGATTTGACTGAATTCGTTAAAAAAAATTACACACATGAACAAAAATAAAAAAATAACTGGAGTGTCCATGCCTTCAAATCGATGAAAATAACCGATCTTTCATCGTCCATATATACGTATTACAAAATGTTAATATTCATAGGTGATTTCGGAGACAGACAACCTCCCCGGTCGTAATGCGTATAGCAATGCGTATAGCAGGGTTTCCGAACAGTTATACTATGTAGTAATAGACCGTCATAGACCCTGCTCCTGACACAGCTAGACGATTACATAGTAAGGCTACGCTCAAGGTTTTTTTTAAATGTGTTTAAGTTTCAAAGGGTGGAACCAAAGACTTGAACATATGATTATAATCTAACATTAAGTACAGATTACCTAAAACTGGTTATTTACCTTCATATCAATGATTACTCTAAAAGTGTACAATCACCTGATACATAATTTGTGTAAAGGTGAAGAATTTTTAAACATCCTATAGAAATACAAAATAATAACCAAACAGGTTATGTGGCATGCTATAGGTAAACAGTTAAGGATTTGGCAGAAATTTGGGGTCCATGCGCCCCCTTTTATTTTTGAGTGCGGATGCGCGAGTTTGAAAGTCTAAAAAGAAGACGGTTTGCTATTCACCGGGAGTGCATTTATACTGCAACATCTCTTTGTAGAAGAAACATTAGCTACATAATAGCAATATGACACCCCTTTCTTCGATGGAAGTCTATAATAAACTCATTGCTGCTTTTACTGGAAAGAAAATCTTTGCTTTGATACCAACATTTCCTCTTCGTGTTTAGAAAAGGACGTCTTTATGAACCTTCAAAAGGTAACAAATGATTTATATATTCTCAAACTCTTCTCTCTTGTGCAGTAAAGAATTTAGTATAATTCCCTGTTATTCCCCTACCTAAATATATCTACCAAATGTTATATACCTAAAAGGTATTATCGAAAGTCAAATTGAAAGTAAAAAATATTATCGGTGCACTCATAATGTAATTTAATCTAATAATGGCCAAGGTTTCAATTAAAGTAAGTTCCGAAACCCACTTTTTGTTTGAAACTGACAGCGCACTTGTGCTCTTCAGAGAGATGAATTCCTTTCACTTTCGAAGCGCAAGAGAAAAGTGAATAAGCATATCAGCCACTTTTCTTTTGACCACTCATTTAGTCATTGAAAACCGTTACTGCACATTGTGCATTCATTTATTCTCCAGATATTGTGTTAGGTAGCAGGATGGTTGAAGCAACGAACCCCAAAAATCGGGATATACCAGGAAATGAGACGTAATAACAACATGGATGAACGTCTTCAAATATTTATTTACCTCACCTTCATCGTTTCTAAGACATATGAGATGAGCGTGTATACTGGTATTCAGAACCCAGAAATCCTCCCAGTCGTTGGTGAGGATATAACATTAGCCTGCACCGTCGTTCCTCCATCGAAAGATCGCCAACTATATTGGCAATACGGGAACGACAGTATCCTGGCTTCTGATACATGTCGAGGGGTGGGATGCAGATATCAAGATGTGTCCAAGTACATCTTGAGGGCAGATTCTTCCAGTGGAAATCTAACTGTTAGGGATTTATCAGTGGATGACAGCGGCAGATATCAGTGCTCAGTTTTCACATCTTCTGATGCAGTTACTAGTGAAATTGTACTAAAGGTACTGTTACCAGGTAATTTAATCTAATATTATTCTGGATAGCTTTATCTAAGCGTGATGTGTGCGAAATTTCAATATAAATGATTGATTACTCATTAAAAATCAATGCAACATTTGTTTTTGTTTTCACTCAGGTTTATTTTCATCGAAAACTACTACTAAAATCTATTCATGAATGAAAATAATCCAAAATATGGTACTTTACCACCACTATTGAGTTTGTAGTATGTTTATTTTGTTTATGTACAAAACGGTCCTACAATCCGTCAGACACTCAAATGGACAAGATATATATCCCGGTGGCAACTAAATGTATACATGCACATTTTGCTTAACTTCCAGCGACGCCTAGACTGCTGTCTATCACCGACGAGCGGTCTGATGGTGGAATCGTGAATGGAGCATCCGTGAGCATCACATCTGGGCGAACCCACAACCTAACATGTTCAGTCCGAGAAGCAAGACCACCTGCAGAACTCGAGTGGCACGTTCCCGAAGAAGTGCATATTCGACTGGACGATCAGTATAACGCTGTTAATGGTGACGCTTACACCTCTCAAAGAGTTGTTTCTGTAACTCCGTCCAGAGACGATGATGGTAAGATTGTCCGTTGTGTGACCTCGCATCGGGAGCTGGATAGTGGGCTTGAATTGTTCATCTGCCTAGATGTCCAAGGTGATTATCTTAACAATGATATCATACCATGAATGCTCAGTGGTGTGTGCCCTGGACTAGTGATAATGCATCTAAATGTTAGGATTTTCTGAAATGGATGATACATTCAACATCTCCTAAAACACTTCATACTCTTCTGTATTTTGTAAATTACGCTAGGGAATCACAAAAACGTCACTGGAACCCATGATGCCTTCACCGCTTACATAATTGTATCATATTGCTAACAATAGTTTTAACAATTCTGGCTCTTCATTTTCCTTCCCACTCAGTACCGCCAAGTGACCTCCTGCTTAGCACGTATGGATCCATAACTACCAATGCAAACGATTCAAGAAGTGTCAATGTCTTCGAATACTCCGCAACATTATTCACCTGCAAGAGTGCAGGATCTCGCCCTAAGGCCGTTATATCATGGTTCATTGGTTCGGACGACGATTTGGGTAGCACGACTTCTATGTCTACCACGAATGAGGCCGACCAAGGTTTACGTGACACCACTTCCACTTTACAGTTGATTCCAAAGAGAAGGCATCATAATAAATTTCTCCGATGTTCGGCCTATGCTGGTATGAACCAACGTCAAACAGAAGTGAGGATAATCGTCAATGGTAAGTACTCGTAGGTTATATTTACTATACATCATCTTCTCGTATTCACAACAGAATACCAAATGCGGTATGGGACATACCGTAACACACTTGGACATTGATATATCGGATGTGATTATTTACATTTTGAATAACTGCTTCGTCTTTTCTGAAGCAAATTATTTGAAAACAAAATAAATGTTGAAAAGTCTGTAGTGACAAACCTTTGTGATAGCTCAAACAAGTTCCTATATAGATATCAACACATTACTTAAAATATGAGCTATATGTGGTACATAGGTCGCTGTTGCAAGTCAATGGGGTTAATAATCTAAAAATAATGATATAAGAATACACTTTGATTTCGAAGGACCACCGGATCCTCCCTACCTAAATGGAACGGAAGCTTTGCAGGATGGAATGTCATCAAATGTGACTTGCACATCGAACAACGGCTACCCAGCACCATCTTTCCAATGGCACCTTGGATCAAAGAACGTCACCAAAGATTCTGATACACAGTCTTCGAGGAATATAAATCATCGACGGGATGCCATAAGTGTATATAAGTTCAAACCCACGGTAGACGAGCATGGTGAACTCCTTGTCTGTCAAGTTTTTCAACCAAACAATGCATCAATGAATTCTTGGAGTGCCAATGAGATTCTTCATGTTCTCTGTAAGTTTGATGAATTTTAGCCTAACCCATTAATCATGTATATCTTATCAGGTGGCAAGTACATTACGTTGCCTCACCGCTAAAAGAGACATAACAACCATTGCCATTTATTGGTGTTATATAGTGTCCTGTTTGCACTGTGCCGACGAGTATATGTACTGTCCTTTAATTTGATAATATTGAACGGGAAAAGGCGAGTTGTTTGATTTAAAACCCCCCCTGGTTCGATTTTCTCTCCTTTTACAAATAACTATTGGTGTTGCTTTCAAAGTACTGATTTAGATTAATACCGAAGGATCAATTGACCTGTAAAAAGACAATTCTATGTTACCACCATGGTGCTGACATGTTTAGCCTTACACATACTGGTAACGATTAAAATATGTATTCACTTTAATACGCTAATCGTGAATACCATCACGAAGTATATCCTGCCTTCTTTTATTGTTTCCTGGACGTATTTTCTTATTTCTTAATAAATTATTGTAGATTCTCCTGTAATTGTTGACTCCTCTGTTCGTCGGGTTTCCAGTCTTCAACAGAGCGTTGATGCCATCATTACATGTACATCAGATAGCAGACCCCTGGCCTCAATAACCTGGTCCTCAAATGGCACGGAACTCAACAACAGCACGCGCTATCAGATTCGCCACAGTATTTTGAAACAGGATACCTTGGTGTGTAGTATTCTGATTATTTATAATATTTCGGCAGAAGACGAAGGCAACTTTATATGTTTGGCAGAGACAAGGCTCGGGAACGACAACGCAACTATCACCTTGACGTATTCAGGTAGGTCTGTCACAAGTACAATAATTAAAGTTGCACAATTATCAAATCTGGCGCAGTTTGATAGGCCGTTACGTATCCGACTATGCTTCGACAATAAATTGGGATTTATTTCACAAATGATACATCGTAAGGGTAGTAAGGCTATGTGTTAGGTTGACGCTAGGGACAAGGTTATGAATATGGCTATGTTTAATTAAAGTTATATCGTTTAGGGTTTAGGGTTCAATAAGTGCACGAAATTGAACGGAAAATAATTAATGCAGGAACATCTGTTGTTTAACCGTAATTACGATATGTACCAGACATTGATCGATTGGATACCTCTTACATTTTTAGTAAAATATATTAACCCTTTAATTTGTAAATCAACTTTTGCCATCTATTTACACACAAAATATATTCTAGGGAGTCCAGATCCACCTTATTGGTTCATCGTCGATCAAAACCAGACGACATCATCAACTCTCTTCGTTGCTTGGAAACCCGTATTCGATGGCGGGATGCAGCAATATTTCACTCTGCATTACTTTATAAATGGCACCCGAGTATCTGATGAATGTTGAATTGTTGATAATTTGACAGGAGCATTGAATTAATTGCCAGGTCAGAGATTATCGGTGGAATATTTTTGCAGAAATAGTGCTGATTTAAAGCGAAACGGATCTGATGAATTGTGTGCGCTAGTGTACTGTTTATTGTATAGCGCCGTATCATGGCTTACTTGCCAATACCTAATCTACACTTGGCAAACTGAGGACTCGATGCGAGAACCGACAGCGCAGCTAGGGATGCAGCGAGTTACGGAACTATGCTGCATGCTACACGTGACCCGAGATGGCGCTAAAGGGGATTTGCGATAGTGCTTCTTGTACAGTATATGGCTTTCAAGAATAAGTGAAGGTGTGGATTTTTTCCTAGTTTACATTAATTTACAAAGTACCAAATGACAACACCTCGTGGAGCTTACATTCCTTACCCAAAACAATATATTATGTGGTTAAAACATATCAATGTGCATATCAATGAACCATTAATGAAAGCTGCATTAAATGTTTATAAAATTAACATAATTCTCATTATATGCCAAACGAGGAGGTCGTATATATTTGTGTAGGTATAACCGACAAGGAAAATTTGGTTTTAGTGTCCCTTCAGCGTTAAATCTACTACTATGGGTGGTATTTCTGGAACATAGGCCTGCATGTTGAGTGACAAGTGTTTATTATTCTAGATTGCATTATTACTTCTATTGTCACATTACCCAAAGGTAGCCTGCTCGGAGGCCGAGTGGCGAGTTTTTAGCCAATTTTGCCCGGCCACCGAGCGGCGGCTGCCCAGGCACCGCTTGTTTTTAAGGCATCGCTCGGTCGCTGCTGAAGTTTTAGCGCGGAGTTAAAATTCGGGCGGCCCAAGCTCACTTTCACTCGCTGCCCGAACTAAGCTCAGTGATCGGGCGGTCGCCGCCCGGGCCCTGACCTAATCGAGCGTTCACCGTCGAGCGATTTATGGAGCTCTCACACTCTGCCGTGTAGGCCTACCGTCCACCTGCCGGGCTATTAAAACAAAAACAGAGTCCAGAACGTTGGGTTTTGAGCGAACTTGTCCCCGGCCGCAAAAAAAATTCATAAAATTAATCTTTTCACCGTTTCGTTGCCATCTTCTTACCGTTCTCACCGGGCGCATACCGGGTGTTGAACGTGCTTCTACCGTCTTCACCGCCCAGATTGACTTTTGATGAAAATTTTGGCCGTTTCCATACCGGGCCCATACCGGGTCTCGAACGTGTGCACCGGGTTTGTAGCAGCCACCTACCAGTCACTTACGGTCCCCTCACCGCTCGGAGCGTCCTGTGAGCGAGTCCCTGGACTGCTGACGTTCATGACACGTTCACAACCCGCTTACAACCCGTTGCAGACGGTGGATGTTCTGTAACGGGTTATGAGCGTGTTGTGAACGTGTTCATACAGTGTGACCGTTTTCATAACGTATTCATACCGTCCTCATACCGTTCAACATCGTCCTCTTGCCGCTTACTTGCGGCCGGTGCCAGTCGGCCAAAATTTTGAACATGCCCAAAACTTTCGCCGGGTCCCACCGGGTGTAAATAAGCGCCAACGCCCTATTAACGTGTTGCCCGCTTTGATAACGAACCACCGTGTGCCCTCGCCGTTCTCCACCGTCCGCAGACATTTTCGCGCACGGTGGCCCACGGTAGGCCTACACGGCAGAGTGTGAGAGTCACTTTAGGTCAAAAATAGAAGCCGCTAGGTTAAATGCTGTCGAGCAGTCGCCGCCCGGTCGCCGCTGGGAGATCAGTCGGTCACTTGGCGGCGAGTCCATAATCGGTCGGCAGCCTTTGACCTACCTCTTCGATTTTTGACCTAAATCGCTCTGTGGCGACCGCTCGATTAATTCGGTGCTCGGGCGGCGAACGGCCGGGCACTGAGCGTATTTTGGAGCCCCGCCGATCGCTGGCCGGCCGCCGTGCACTGTTTTTAAAATCAGCCGGCGACCGCTGGGAGACTGCTTGGGAATCGGTGGGTCACAGATCGGTCACTGTCGGGACACCGCGCTGGAAAGCTCCGCAATTTCGCCCAGTTTTGACCTAAAATCGACCGGCGACCGACGGGAAATCGACAGGGCGCCGCCCAGGCATCGCTGGGGCTCTCCAGCCTGCTCGACTTCTTCAAAAATCGCTTGGCGATGCCTACATTCCAGCGGCGACCGATCAGGCTACTAATCGGTCGGTCGCCGCTCTGATTCGTGACCATAGCTCAACATATTAGGAGGCGGGATAGCTCAGTCAGTCTACAGCAGTGGTCTCGTAATCCGGCGACCCGGGTTCGAAACAAAGTCGATGCGGTAGTGCCCTTTGGTAAGGCATCAATCTGTATTACCAGGTCCCTCGGAGAGGACCTAAAGCCGTCAGCCGTCTGGCTGCTTACTTACAAGCATTTATGCTTTCTGAGCAGTCAGGTAAAAAAATAACAACCAATGACATTATGATTTGCGTGTTTTATGTCAATGGATCCTTGCCGCTGAAAAAAAAATATTATAGTAACGAAACTAATAAGAGCATAATCATCTCACGTTGAAAAACGGTTATACAAATATTTTGTTTTATATCGCAAAAAAATAACAATTATGTATTCTGTTCTTGTGAATGTTTTTTTGGAAATAGCTTAATGCTCATACATTGAACGATAAACCAATGAATAAACCCGCCTTGAACAAAACAGCACACTCTGTCGTTTGAATGTGGACATGATGTTGCACTGATTAGAAGATTGTACTTTCGATGTTGATGAGTGAAAGAAGCCGAACGAACTCGTCATCAATATATATCATTACTTCCATATGCATTGCACCTCAGAGACGTTGACCGCAGACTGTTTACTTCTGGAAATAATTGTTGTTCACCCTCTGCTTCCATTTTTATAATATTAATTCAGCATTTCCCAACAACTTCTTAATGACAGGATTTTCAAGATCTCAAGATATCATCCCTTTGACTACAAATGGCTTCACATGTTCTGTTCTGGTTAGCTCTCCTCTTCTGCGAGGAAGGTATGTTAAAATTGAATAGCAATGGAATATGTAAAGCGCTCAAGTTCCTATTTTAGTCAGAAGTTATTAAACCGTTCCAATAAAGTCCTCACTAGATACCTCATTTGTCGTGGATGTAAACGCAACAAGTATACATGTACGTAGATGACGAATACACACATTTTAAACCGTGAATATTACTGCATTCGAATGGTCAAAATACCGTTGAATTGATCAACGGGAGCATAACGATTAATTGTATGTAGCATTTACAAATATGATGAATACATTTCACGTGCTGTTTCTCAACTGCATTGTCTTTCAAAGGCGTTAATATCTGTATTGCCCTGCTTGGGCGTTCCTTTGTTATTATAATGATGTGGTAATCCATAACTGTGTGACTATGAGTAGTTCTATTTTCTCTCGCTGACCTTAATCCACATCCTCGACATTTTTCTTGTTCAATTATTTTGCAGGATGCCGTGCCGGACTTACAGTGGTTATGCATTCACCACATGACCTACCCGTAAAGGGAGATGATTTCACATTGATGTGTACCTATTCGCCTCCTTCTGATGCTTGGGTGATTAGGTGGAAACATGGGAACACCGTTATAACATTTGCTCAGTGCACAACTGCGATTCCATTTCGAACTTCTATTCCTAATCCAACAAAGTACAGGTTCATGGGAGATGACCACAGCACATCCCTTACGATAAACAATTTGAATACTGACGACAATGGAGATTACAGCTGTATTGTATTTAACGCAGACGGGCACCATTCTTCGACTATGACATTACAAGTACTAAACCCAGGTAATGGTAATGCATAAGTTTATGACATTTTCAGTGGCGTATCCAGACCTTCGCTTCAGGAGGGGTTAAACACATCGACCTACTGTTATCTATATAGTCGTGTAAGGATTCCACTTTTGAAGTACCCTGTATGTATGTACGGGAGCACCTTGTAGAGGGGTAACAAATTACTTGTTTTGTAAAGTAAATACATATATTTTGGAAATGTTTCTACATATCTCTCGTTTCCTTATACAACCGCACACTTAGATAGACGTAAAACTACTAGTGTCTAAAGGTGTAGTTTTTATCCACTCTAAAACATGCTTAATATTCCTTTACACAGGCTAATTAAGAGACTATCCATTCAATTTGAAAGCTTTATCTTAATGTAAATGGTTACAATATTCAGTTCCTTATACTCTTGGAAATAACTCATAATCTTCACTTCGATAGCATGAATATAATTATAAAACCGCCCCTGTGTATTGTGTTCACAGAGACTTCAGACAAAAAATAAAATGAAGGACAATGGTAAGCGAGCTTCCTAAATGAAAGACAATAATGATTTTAAAGACAATTTGGCATTTTCGATAAAAACTCAGTACTAAAGTTTAAATTTCAGCAATTGTTCTTGGACGCAAATCGATGTGTGTTCTTTTCTTATTGATTTTTTTCCGTGATGAATTATTAATTGTTAGCACCACCAAGTTACTTATTCATCAGTGATGACCGGTCTCCAATGAGATATCCCGACAACACATACATTACCATGACAGCAGGTGAACCACGTGACATCATATGCACAGTACGAGGGGCACGCCCACCGGCTCTCATTGAGTGGCGTACCGATACTGAACATATCCAGGTCGTGGGTCAGGTCAACGTTATTGAAGGTCAAAGCTACATATCTGGCATGGTAGCCACCATAAGACCTACTAAAGATTACCACAACAGAATCATTCGCTGTCTGGCGTCCCATCGGGAACTGCAAAATGTACTCCAAGCAACCATCCTTCTCGATATACAAGGTATTTGAATTGGTAAATCACCATCCTATTTGGTCCGAAGATTGATACGTCGTCTTACATATGATTTCATTTTCAATTCAATATGCCGAGTATTTTAACCAGTTTTTTCTCAGGTACAATCCCCCCCCCCCTCCCCCCATGAAATTATTCTACCTCAACACTAACAAGATTATATTTCCACGACAGAACTCGAACTAAAATATTCTAGTCGAGGTTCCTATGGGGCTTCTCTTGTCCACATAATTCAATAACATTCTGCAACTATGCAGGTTATTTTTCTTCCCCCATCTGTGTACATCTTGTATACACTTTCCGATTTACATAGATTGTCATCATCTTTCATCACTTAAGTCCTTCCTACAGAATTACAGCTCTCAGCTTCCTCCAACAAAACTAACCTAACGGAAACCCAATCATTAGTCGTCTATCAAAACGTTCCAGCTGCCATCACCTGCAAGTGTGTGGGGTCTCGTCCAGTTGCCAAACTCTTCTGGGAACTTGGAGATACAGTGGTCACAGATGGCATCACATCTTCCGTTACCCCAAATAGCATGGACAAGAGTTTATTTGATGCAGAGAGTAGGTTGCGGGTGGTACCAAATGTTATTCATCATTACAAACTGGTGCGGTGTTTGGCACCTGCAGGTCAAAATCAAGTTCATGCAGAAGTAAGATTAGTAGTTTATGGTGAGTTCATGAATAACATTATGTCTTTCCTTATCAATAACATTCTATCCTGGACGTATATGTATACACTATACAACTTTATCTATTGCAGAATATTTATTCGTCGTGCCGATCCATGGAATGTGGTAATCTACTGCAGAAGAACACTATTGTATACCACTCATGGCAATTTAATATCATATATTAATTAAATGACATGGTAATACCTACGAAGGTGTTCCTTTTCGTCTACTTGTATAAAGAGTGGGCAAATATACTAACACATAATTGAGATAAAATGTTAGTGACAAATTAAATGCAAATTTAGTTATACATCTAATGTTTCTTCCAGTAGTAAATATCATTCAACAATTCAATCTTAAAGGACCACCAGATACTCCGCAAATGAGTGGTACCGGTGACCTGCAAACTGGGATGTCCGCAGCGGTCACGTGCATTGCCAATAATGGATATCCAGCGCCTGTATTTCAGTGGTACCTAGGAATTACAACCGATCTGACCAATGATTCAGCAACAGAAAAGGAACTGAATGGATATAATAGGATATCTGCAAGGAGTGTGCTCACGTTCACACCCACGACGAGCGACCACGGCCAATATCTTGTTTGTGAGGTCTTTCAGCCTGAAGCTCAGCCTGCGTGGTCTAGGAGCGTTAGGAAAACGATCGGGATTTCATGTAAGTTAGATATTCATAATCATTCATATTATACAAATCATACGTCTAAAACTACGAAGAATTTAAGTAGGCATTCTCTTTTATTATAGGTGCTTGTACACGTAGCAATTAGCAAGATAATTCCTTGCGGTGGCATGTTCTGCTTGTCATGGTTCATCATAATGTAATTACATTATTCACGTGATGGATTTTAAGATTACAACATTAAGATAAGTTGTATATATCCATGATAGACCCTGACAACAATCACATTGTAACAGCTTTAATTCTAGACAGAGGTATTTTACCAGTTCCTGCAAGGAGGAATGCCAATTATTTCATGTAAACTTATTTTAACCATGTGTCTCGACGTCCCATTTAGAAGTAGTTCATAAAGCAACCAAAGGTACGATAAGACGGCAGGTTTTTCTTGGCTTTTGTACTTTTCATCAAAGTAAAGATACTCACACACTTGAGTGCACCGCGCTAGCAGAAAGCAGCATTGTCAAAGCATTATATTTTCTTTAGCTTGCCACACTCTGTCTCACTACATTGTATTCTCTATATCAAAATATAGATCCTCCCGTCATTGTCAACTTGTCGGTTCGTCGAAGTTTGGCTAGTGATGGGAGAATGTATGCCCTGTTTACATGTCAGGTAAATGCTAGACCCCAAGCCCGTATCTTCGAGTGGTTCTTCAATGGATCAAGGCTGGAAAATGACACCAAAGTAGCGGTCTACCAATGGGAATTCCAAGAAACTGAAACGGTTACAACAAGTACGCTGATGAACAGTAATCCAAAGGTGATCACTGAAGGAAAATATGAATGCCTGGCCAAGACACCACTGGGTAACGGCAGTGCTGCTATTTACTTTACCATCTCAAGTGAGTAGCCCAAAAGCCTTACAGAATAGGTAGCATTCTGGTACGTGATATTGGGGAGGTATTATTTCCTACAATTTGGCTTCAGGACATTCAATGTTTACAACATATTTCCATGCCGATATGGATAAAATACTGGCCGGTTCTTGACGATTTTGTAGACATGATTTGATTCTGTTCTTTTAAAGGTTTGTAACAATACAATGAAAGAGAGCGAGTTACCGAGTCCGTACCTGTCCCATATTTCTCTAAAATATTACAGCCATCCAAATACTCCTACTCGGCTCAATGTATACATAAATCAGACGACATCTTTTACTCTCTTCGTTGCTTGACAACCAGGATGACATGGTGGGCTTCTTCAAACGTATCTATATTTGTTTATAAAAGCGGCAATAAAACTGCAAGCGATATTGAAGGTATAACTTACAACTAAATGTAAAAGTACTAGTGCCGTCTAACGTTATGGTGGGAACAAGGAATACCCCGTTTGTTAATTGGCGGCATAGTGATAGTTTCGATTCACATACAAAATATATTAAAAGCAATCGACCTCATGCAATCATTTAAAATCCCCTTTTCTGTGTCTATATACAGTTGTCCCAGATCCACCTTCTCGGTTTTTCGTCGACCAAAACCAGACGACATCTTCAACTCTCTTCGTTGCCTGGCAACCAGGATTTGATGGCGAATCCTAGCGAAATTATTAAAATACAAGACAATCTTTTAAACCATAGATTCTCATTTCAACCATTTAAAATCTCCTTTTCTCTGTTTACGTAAAGTCATCCCAGATCCACCTTTTCGGTTCTTCGTCGACAACAACCAGACAACATCTTCAACTCTGATCGTTGCCTGGCAGCCAGGATTCGATGGCGGGTTGCAACAAACTTTCACCCTGGAATACTGTCCAAACCGCACGCAAGTAGAGAACGAGGGGTGTGATGTTGTCAAAGACTTGACAGAGACATCCTACACTTTGAAGGGACTCGAATCAATTACATGCTACCGGATGACTCTATGGGCAGTGAACAGCGCGGGGAATAGTAGCGCAGTGGAAACAGTAGCTTCGACAACGGGTAAGTTTCTAAATAACAAGAATTTCTGAAATTTTAGTCATCCACAACAGTTTACATTTCTCGTTACTGAACGGATTCCTGCCTCTTGATGTATTATCTAGTTTGTTCTCTTTTCTGAAAAAAATTATCTCCGGCGTTTGCACTTTGAACACGGTAATCAATATGATAGCCACCTTCTTATTTGGCCTTTCTGCGTTCGAGATTAATCATTTACAGTAGAAAGTGCATATAATTTTCCAAATATCTCTCTTTATCTAAAGTTGAGTATTTATTATGACCCCACTACCTCATCCTCTAAAATGAGAACGTCTTTTTCTGTCAACTAAACATTATATCTTCCTCGAAATCGTAATATTACACTGTTGCAACAGTGTAGTTTTCACCCCATCCAATTCATTATATACTATATTGTATACGTTATACGTTGAGTGTAAGCAATTACTAACCCAATAAAATATAGACAAATTTTCAATCGATGAAAGAAACTTGTCAGAGTTATTTATAACCATTTCTTTAATTTGAAACCAAAACATTACAAACCACAATCATGTAAGATTAAATCCACTTTATATCAAACGCGATTAAATGATAGCTTTGTTTCTGTTTTCTTCTTCATGCTTCCTTGTTTGGGCTTTACACAGCATTGCAACCCGATAGCTCTGGTAAGGACAACATTTTTGTTATCAAGAAATCTCTTTCCTTTGTTTGGCTGGTTGTGAGAGGAAATTCTTATTAATTTGTTTGATTTATCAGCACGAATGTTGTTTTTGTTAGGGGTCCACTTAGGATCCACAAATCATTTTCTGCTCAAGTCGTCTTCCTCCAGTCCAGAGAATGGAGTAAACATGAATGTCATTTTTCATTTTATATGAGTCAAAAGAATAGCTCAAATTTTATTTCCTCCCAAGCAATTAAGAAATGACTGGCTGGTTCCAAAATGTGGTAACAAAAGAGCAGAAAGTCCCTTGATTCGATATAATATTCATTGTAACATGCTTTCTCAATTTGATAGGGTACTATGTAAAGGGTACATTGACAATTAAAGCCGATTTTACCTAGAATCTAGGTAAAATCGGCTTTAATTGTCAATGTACATCTAGATGCAATCACAATGAACTAGAAACGAGCATGGGATAGCAAGAGTTCATGTTAGGCTGTTCGTATGTGCGTGGTGTGGGTGAACATGTGGGTGAACCTTTGTGTTTTGGCGTTTCACATGTGTGTCAACTTGTGTATGTGTGGATTAATGTGTGCAAGTGGGTCTGCATATGCGTGGGTGTATATTTGATTCACACATTTGTATGTGTGTTTATGTGTTTGGATGAATCTGTGCAAGTGATTGTGCGTGAGTGGATGTGCGTTAGTGGGTGTGAATTGGATTCACATATGTGTGTGTGTGTGTGCGGATCCACGTTTGTGTGGATTTAAATGATACATGCATGGATAAATTTGGATTCCCATGTGTGGGGTGTATACTAGGTTTCATGGTGGATAAACATGCATGTGTGAGTGGATACGTGTGTGTGTGTGTGTGGGTGGAGCGCGTGTGTGGTTTCTAGTAACACATTTCCTACAACAATGTTTAGCAAACCAAAATCCACAACATTCTAGTCATGGTATCGTTTGTCCTAGACTCAACAGTTAAGGAGGAGCCAGTAGATGAAACTGAAAGCCTTCCTCTCATGATAATCGTTATTGGAGTGATTGCCTCTGCTGGCTTCATCCTGCTGATATCACTGGGTTTGATGTACTTATATGGAGTGCTATGCTGTGTGAAACGAAAGAAGGGTATGTCGTAAAGCAGCTGTCCCCCTACGTTCACCTCCAAATAAAAAAAATACATTCCCCATTCCTTTTTAAACGTTTTTTCTTGAAGCTTCAGTCTTCAACTTCTTGTTACGTTTCCTTTTTATTTCGCCACCTCTTGATTTCTATTTTGGTTTAATGTTGTGTTTCTTTTCTTCTCTCTTTCGTTTTACTTCTGTGTCTCCCGATCACTTCTGCTGCCCTTGGATGGCATTCATACCCCCATTAAGATTTTTTTCTTCTTTTTTGGTCTAAATACATAATGTTTGTTAAGCTGTTTCTTTCGTTTGTATTAATTTACCTTCCGGAGTTTCTTTAACTCCTTATTTATCGTTATTTACGGTATTCACTATTATTTTGTATAATTATTTCAGTTTCCCGCTGCTCATAAAGTGTGCACTCCTGTTCATCATAAATAATCCTTACACTCTCACATTTCTCGTACATTGAGCTTGAAGTCACTGTAGCATTCATGATGACAAATTACAGTTCTAATACTGAGACAGGAATTGAGGTGTAAGAAAATATGGGAAGAAACACATTTCAAATTATTATAGTTCCGAACAGGAAAGAAATACAGTTATAACGATCAACAAAGGATAAAGGAGAAGTTAACTGCTAGTCAGAGGAATATGAAGTAGGATACTTTAAATTTTATTTATATTCACATGATAAGAATAAAAAAAAATCCTCGCTGGCTTCTATCATTTTTTGGTGTGCAATGTTTTTAATGTAAACAGATCGATTCATTGATCTGTCATCATGGATATTGTTTTCAATATAAAATAAGTCAAATTTTCTAATGACAGTCAACTTTTAAAAGGAAGTATCTATGCCTAAATGTGTGCTTGCATTAACTTGATTTGTCTTTGCATTTAATTTTATTCTGTGCACCCCAAGCAGACCATGGAAAACACAATCAGCCAGAAGGTAAAATGGTAGGTCTATAATTGTGCATTACTTATTGATATGATATTACAGAACAGTATTAGGGTAAAATCTAAATAGCATTACTTAATCAATCGTAGTTTCATAGCGAAATACATGCATATCGGTAAATGTTCAGCTGCGGCATGTGGAAACAACGTATCTCTACAAATGTTAGCGTTCTTTACAGAAATCATACATTTTAATGACCCAGTTTAATCCTAATTAAACCCCGTGAATTTAATTGTCAAGTTAAAAAGTTTTTTTTTTTCTTTGTTGTCAATTGAAATGTAATCAAAATTGAAAATCAGTCACAGAGCTGCTTTGAACAACTCTGAATTTTAGAATGCACGGAAACTTACGTTTTGACAAAATAAAAATTGAATTAAAATTAATATCTACCGCTTGGTCACTTTGCTCCTACACTTAATTGTACAGGTATTCAAATGTTGATTGCCAATATCATTTTCGGTCGAGAAAATCTTGTTTGTATTTTTTAACATAAAACCTTATAAAGATTGTGGTAAATTGTTCGTCCCTAACGCCATATTTCCCTTTTCTATATGCCGATGTGTTTTAGGTACTGAAAATGCTTTTCCTCTTTGAATAACAAGCTACTGGTATACATTCACATTTACAGAAGACTCAGACACCATTTAAAGAAAAAAATGTGAACCATTGATAAATAGGCCTACTCTGAAAAATGAAATTATATATTTGACATTTTGTAATTCACTTGAGGTATTTTGCTTGAAAATATTATTGTAGGTGGACCAGGGTGGATATGCTGAAATAGCACCAGTACCTCCATCTCACGCCTCTAAATCAACTACAAGCGACTACATGGACTTGAAGCCTATTCCTCGCACCAACACTGACACAACTACAAGCTACTACATGGACTTGAAGCCTATTTCTCGCACCAACAATGACACAACTACAAGCGACTACATGGACTTGAAGTCTATTTCTCGCACCGACAATGACACAACTACAAGCTACTACATGGACTTGAAGCCAATTTCTCCCACCAACAATGACACACCTACAAGCTACTACATGGACATGAAGCCGATTTCTCCCACCGACAATGACGAATACATCAGTCCTAGTGCTACTCGAAAGTGTCCTGAGGCTGTCTATGTAAATAGGGACATGACGGTAAAAAGTGCGCTGCAAAACGACCCAGACAATCAAGATTGTGTTAGTCCTAGTTCTATTTGAAAGTGTGCTGGGGCGGTAAATGTGAATACAGACGAAAAGGCGTCTAAAAACGAATCCGGTGATCCTCTATATATCAATACCCTTCCCACAGCACAAGAAGCTAATGCTAAAACAACCACTACGTATATGAACATGTATCCCATACCGCCTATGTCGTCTCCGTAACATATTTCATTCACGATAAAGAAGAGTGATGCACTTGGTAAATCAAAAGTTGAATGGGCTAACACATGAACATAGCCTAATCAGAAATGGTACAAAGATCCCACTTAATTAGAAATAAAGAGTCCTTACTAAGAAAAAAAGGAAGCTTACACCATCAAAAGCTTTCGTGGATCAAAGTTGGTGAAGGTTTGTATACATATGGGTTTTTTTGTTTTCGTTGTGTAAAAGGAAAAATATATTCTTAAATCATTTCACATGTAAAAATATCAAGAATTAAAAAAAAAAATAGAATTAGAAAATATCTGATGCCCAAAACTGAACGAGTAGGCTTATTTATAGTTTATTATTCATGTAATTTTCTTTAAAATACTATTGTCGTGATTGTATCGAATTTTATTACACCTCTAAATCTACTGAGTAAATGAGTGAACGAGTAAATTACACTCCATATTTCAGTAGTAATATTAAATTAATATTACGAGAATGCCGCATGTTATGTATCAAGATTGATATTCTTTATGTATAATCATAATTCACTCGAAAGGTATAGATCGTCTTTTATTAGGTTTCATCAACACATTGTAAACAAGTCCACATTCGATTTTAGAACATACTGCTAATGCAGGTAGATATAATGTGAAAAGGCGGACCCCTAACATAACACCATGATCTTTTGCAAACGTTGCACAAGTGATTCGTTTGTATTAATACAGTTTTACGTACATTTATTAATCCTGCATATCCATTTCCATGTATTTCTCTGTATGTATACAATATCACTTAAACATCTTAGTATATCTATATGCTGGCTTATAACGAAAAATAAATGTTAACTGATTCAAAAGAATATGCTGTAAATTTGGAATTATACCTGCTATCGTATGTTATTAGCATTTCTTGCACCTTTTTTGTTACTATAATTTCAATTACGGTTACAATTTGTCACATTTACATGAATTTGAAAATCGGATTTTTATAGTAAGCTTAAAGTGTATGATAAAGGTATACATATATAATGATGATGTTTAAATGAAAGTTAATATTTCAATAATTGTCGAAGGATATCTGTCAAATATTTCATCTTAAAGCAACTACTAAATAAATGTAGCAACAAATTGTAAAATATTACAACCTGCTGTTCTGCTAAGGTTTATAATGTATTGTGTATCGATTATATGCTTTATTTAATGTGTATGGGACGAATTGCATTTCATTACAACTACTTGCTCTCAAAGTAGATTTAATCTCCTACTATGGCCTGTAAGTTTAGCCGCCTGCAGGATCACATTGTAAGCAACACTGTAAAAAGTTGACGAACACTATATTTCTATGAGAAACACATTTAAAACAATTCGCTTTCAATTATTACATGTATGTATAGAGTGTGTTGTTTCAATAATGCAACATCTCGGTCATGTGTTGCACAATCGCATTTTTTAAAACATTAAATGATACATGTTAACTTGTAGTAACAATGGCCTCTTTCAATTCATTTGTATACACAGTATTTGTAATTGTAACCTGTAGCTTTAAGATGTACAATCAAATTAAATGTAAAAATGTTTTCCTGCATAGTAGTAGTGCTTGATAGTTTGAGATTAGATTCAAATATGGAAGGCTTTGTAACGTGTATATGTCAAGTTAATGATTATATCTATAATGACAGATGTTATAATTCTCACATAAGCTCACATGTACATGTATGTAAATCCATATAACTACTACACCATTGCACTGTTTTACTCTGAATGAGATCAGCATTTGTAATATAGACTGCAATAATAATTGACTTTAGACGAATACAAATAATATACATGTAGCAAACAAGTCTTGCATTGTAAATCCTGGGAGACTTTAGGGTTATGTATACATTTAATTGCATTTACATCTGAGCATATCGAATCCTTAAACTAATCAAATCATTGTTGCATACTTGTATACTACAATATTGCTTTAGGAATATTTCAACTTTACTTCATCACATGTGGATATCCTTCTAGTGGACACAAATTTTCTTTTGATCAGTGATTATTATATTTCGTATAGTCTGTATTTCTGTTCATTGAAGGTGATCAATTTGTTTAAAGCAATTGTTTTATCTTTGCATTGTACTGAGTGCAATGCATGATAGACCTGTATGAAGTATACTCATTGTTATGTATTTCAATAAAAACTGCACAGATAGTATTATGGTGAGGTTTTAAAAGTTTATAGTTACTTGTTACACTATACTATGACAGGTCCTTACAATGCATTTTAATAAAAGCTGCACAAATAAAACAATTAGCCTTAAAAGGTTAATGATTAAGCTACCGCATGTATTATTTTCTCTGCTTTCGAAGGTCTTGAAGCATTTCATATTCCTTAAATTCTTCGCTGTCACAGCAAGCTTCAAATGCAGGGTCGTTGGCCCTGGTATTAGCAGGCTCTACAATATTGTCTGAAGTGGAGGATATGAATTGAATTATTATTTCTCCAAGGGTTAAGGGCATGACAAAATATCACACAAGCACATGTTAAAAGAAGTTATAATAACAAGTAAAAGAACAATTTTAGGAAAAACATTCTCTACGGAATACAACATGAGGAATAAACGATGATGACAAGCAAAATAAAATAATGTAACAAACACAAATTACAACGAAGAAGCATCACATTAAAGACAAACTGAATGAAAACCAGATGGATGAAGAAAGTGGAATTTGATGGCAAGATATATGGGATAATAAATTGAACACGAGGGTAAATAAATTCAAAAGAGAAAGATTATATACAAGCATAAATACAGAGTGTGAGGGGCAACCAGATCAATGAGATAGGGATAAATGTAAAAGTTCGAATGATTCAAGTCCTTTAAAGGAACATTTTTCTCTGATGTCTTTCTGCACTTGCATAAAAACAATGATGAAGTTTAAAAAAAAAAAAAAAAATTGTTCACCTCTCCCCAGTACTCAACCTTCTCTTTAAAGGGATAGTTGACTTTGCGTATAGCGGGCGCTACACCAATATCAAGTATATATCACATTCATACATAACTATAAATTCTCTACTAGTAACAAGGGTATGCGAATAGGTAAAGAACGCTTTTAAATAATCTGGATTTTCTTGAATATATATAATTGAAGACAAAATATAGATATGATATCATCATCAACGGCATTTAAACCAGAACACACAAAAAACTTGGATAACGTCCATAATATTGCTTGATCAATTAACACAATCATCATCTACATTTGATCTTTAAAATCGATATTTGATTAAGTTTATGAAATTGTCAATATTCAAGATATTTATTATTGTCTGGCGCGGAGCTTCATATGTTTACTCTTCATTGCTGCTTATACCAATTGCAAGAAGGGTATTAGGGGCCTGGTTTTGCTGCTGAATTAATAGTTTATTCGATGCAGGTTCAGCATTTAAGGCAAAATCATTTCGGAACGACTGATTACAAGGAGTGACCAACTATAAATATTCAAAGTACAAATCTTAGGTTTGTTTAGGTTAAATTCTTTTTTGCTTTTTGCTTTTTGTTCGTATAAAGAATCATACATGAAATTAACAAATACAAAAATCATTCATAAATAGGCTTGATATATCTAATTAGAGCCATAAATATATAGGCTCAGTTCTTTCTAGAGGTCCAGGAAATACATTTACATCATTTGATACCGTTGTCACAAAACAAATAGGTACTTCCCGATTGGTTTGTTTTTAAATATGAATACAATTATGAACGTGACCTTCAGGACGTAAAATATACCTTTTATTTCATATATACATAGAAATAGATTTATTATATATATATATATAGAAATATAGTCAATTAATGATGAACGTAAGCCACATGTGAATCCTCACATTCGGACATTCCATTCCAAAAAAATGTGATAGATTTAGCGCGGTACACATACGTCATTATGAAATTGAATCCAGCAAATTATTGATAAATCATTAAAAGTTTCAAGGTTAAATTACATAATCAACGAAATTGATTTTCATTAATTCAATCATGAAATTATTTGTTCGATAAGTTAAAGACCTTGCAAGAAGCAAGAAAATAATGATACATTTGTATGTAATACATCTGTGTGGTGAATGTGAAAAATAATGGATAAATAAATGTGAAGTTGTAATCCCAGTCGGAAAAGTCAAGTCTCAATAAAAAAAATTACGATTAATTTATTTCATATAACGTAGTGTAGCTAAGCAAATCCAGATATGTAATATCATTTAAAAATGAAAGGCAGCTACACATTGTGATTTAGAATGAATTGACACTAAATTGCAAAAAACATGGGAAATCATTCATGACATAACGAAGGGGGAAAGAACGGGGAAATGAGCATCCAAGCGTCGTTTGCTAATTAGCGTTTTCTCTGTTGGTGGACAGGTTATGGACATGTTAAAGCAAATAAGCAAAACAAGTACTTTTGGCGAGCCGCAGGGTTCCAGATTGAAGAACCCGTAATCTTTCCACTAGCCTTTGACTGTACATATAGGCAAAATTAATTCGAACATTCATGTAATTTACAAGAGGTAGAGAGTGTTTACGACCTCCTACAAATGACCCCAAAGTCATCATTACATTCAAATTATGAGTTAACATATGACCAGGTATCGGACCAATTAAGTGGTTTCAAAACATCTAAAATAAACTCAAATTGATTGACGTATGGCGGAAAATGAACCCGCAAGGAAGGCAATTACATGGCGACAACTTTCTTTAGGAATCTATTCTAGACTCGAGTATTGGCTTATTTCATCGTCACTGTATTGTTATGTTCAAACTACAGATATTAGACCTGTCATTAAATGTGATTTCTTTGCTGTATCATTAAGATTAAAAACAGATAGCGTTGAAAGGGGGGAAGTTGTTTGGATGTTTTATAACTCATAGCTTTGTGACATTGATTTTAAGAACAAAATTAACAACATCATATAAGCTGTAGCATCTTACCATAATCGAATGGATGCAAGAACTAAATGGGATATGTGTAAAATAAAAATACGAGAATTTGCCATGAAGTTTTCCAAACAGAGGCAGAAGGAAAAGTCAAAATTGTACTAGAATATGTATAATGAATATACAGAAGTATGCAGAAAAGTTGACATTAACCATACTAGAGAAGAAATACACAGTATGGTAGAAATAAAGAAAAAGATTGAAAAATGGCACACACATTTATTTAAAGGTGCATTTATTAGATCTCGAGAACGGTGGGTGAAAATGGGTAAAAAGTCAACCAAGTAATTTCTCAATTTAGAACTCCAAATTTTCGAAACGGAAAAGGGCTTTTGCAAAAAAAGGGGCAAAAATAATAAGAAATACAAATCTTAATTCAATTGAAACAGAAGTTTCTGAAGAAATATTTGGGACATCAACCTGCGACTTGATTAAAGTTAAGTCTCATGAAAGCAAAACACTTTTGTAATCTCTAAAGCAGAAAATCCTCCGGTGTCATCATTGCTTTGGCAGGAAATAGTGCAACTACCGAATCAATTTTTAGTGAAGGCATGTTTTAGATTATAAATCTAAAAAGATTACAGTCAACAGAATAAGACAATTTATTTTCTCAAAGTTTTACCCTTTAAAGATAATCTTTATAAGTGGTTTCAGGAGCTAAATTATACAATAAATTACCCTATCATATTAAAAATTGTAAGTCGCTGCAAAGTTTTAAAAAGAATGTCAAAACTTTTCAGTTTCCCTTGTAAACATATTTTCACGGTAATTTGACCTTTATTTATTTTATTTATTATACTTCATTCATCTAGTTTTCTCAATTTGATAGTTGTATTTTTTTCCTTATAATTGTTAATGTGTGTTTTTCGTTACGTATGTTTAATTATTGTATATACCATGTATATTTTACCTTTGTATGTATGTTTTGGATTCATGTTATTATTGTACATGTTTTTATGTGTATGCAGGGCTCTCTGGGAGAGCAGGTTCAGAAATGAACTTGAATGAGACCACCCTGTTAAAATAAAACTATAATAAATAAATAAATAAATAAATAAATAAGTGGCAAATTACATCCGATATTCTGTGTACATATTGTAATGAACCAGAATCGTTTATACACATTTTGATTAAATGTCGTCAAGTTGCAATCTTTCGGGAAAGAATGTTATCGTCTAGTAATGAATTTGTTCCAAAAAGATATTGTGTTAGGAGAAAAACTCATAATAATTGGTTTCGACATTAATGACGCAGATTCTCTGCTCATGAATGTACTTTTTTGTTTACGCACAGTATGGAATGTATAAGGTTTGTATATTCAATAACTTTAGAAGTAAATCTTTCAATAGTTATTTAATTTGGAAGACTTTTAAAAGCGGTTTTATGTTTTATGCAATTGGAAGTACAGAGACAAAGAAAAGGAATAAAGTAATATCAAGAGGTATCTTTCTTAGTTAAGCCTTTAACGCATTTATATTCGCATTTATATTCATGCCTTGATCTTTCCCTTCCACTTTCTTTTTGTCCCTATTTCATTTTTGTATCAGTCTGTTTATTATGTATACATTTTGTAATCAAACTCGATATGCAATGTTGTTAAAATGATAAAGAACTATAAAGTGCTTCGTAAACGTCACTTATATATATATATAATTTTTGTCGGGAGTTGGTTTTGTTCTTATTTCATTTGAATTATGTAGCTTCCTTTTTTTAAAGCTGTTCCATATCATGAACATTTTGTAAATCGTGCTATTTCCTATTTCAAAATATGTCCTTTTTTGCAGGTACCAATGGTGACGTTGCAGTTTCCATCCGGACAGCAACTATTCCTGTCGCCGGGGAAGATATTACATTAACTTGCACCTACCAACCCTCATCTCCATATCGACTGGTAATTTGGATGAAGGATAATGAAACTGTTCTAGCCTCGAAAATTGTCAAAACTCTTCCTGCCATACGAAAATTTCAAATTCTTCGAAGTTCAACTTTACTTCAGAATCTACTGAAAAAGGTGCAGATCTCACAATTTTATATTTGGACAAAGATGACATCAGCATGTACCAATGTAAAGTGACGACAACTCGTGTATCACAATATAAAAACTACAAAAGATCAGGAAACATATACCTAAAAGTACAAGTACCAGGTAAATAGGTTGAAATGTAATTCGTATAAAATAATCTGTTCAGAATCAGAATTAAAATTGAATTTGTTATCAATCCGTTCATGTGGTATAATATGCAAATCCAAATGTTTAGGTTTATTTCAAAACGAGTCCGGAAACTCCACTTTTAGATCTCATGAATGAACAATTCACATACAAGCATTTAGGCATTCAGAAGCTTTATTATCAATACTAATCCACCGTTTTGTTTTAAATTGTATTAATTTTTTTTTTTTTAATCCGGAAATACCCGCAATATATAAGAAGCTGATTTTTATCCGAATAACTGAATCAATTTTAAGTATATCAAAATGCTTATGCTCATACTGTTTTAACACTTATACCCGAAGCTTGGATTAAAGTTGCGTTCAAAACTTGGGGTAACCAAGGAAATAATTGTCGGGTTTAAAGAGAAGGTTGAGTTCTGGGAAGAGGTGAAAACTAATTTGTGAGCGTTATCATTCTTATTATGCAAGTGTGGAAGAACATCAGATAAGACATGTTCCCTGAAAAGCATGGCTCTTCAAATGCCTTTATATTCTAAATATGTCATGTAACTCGTAAAACTCGGGGGGTAGGTTTTTTACGCCACGTGTTCGTGTAGTCCCATACACATCTTTCTGTGTACAGTGTTTGTAACTTTTCCAATACTTGGCCAAATTTCTTATTATTTTGATGATTCCAGAACCTTGCAATACACACAAATTCTTATATGCTAGATCAACCTTTTCTGGACGATTTCACACCGTTTCTTTCACAATGCAATCGCATGACCAGAACTCAACTTCATCTTTAACTGAATTAATTGAAGACAATCCTTGGAATTCGAACTGTATTTAAAGCTATGATTAGAAACTAATGAAATGAAGGCAGCTGTCGAAATGTACACATTGGTTTGTTCAACATTTATAGCTCCTCCCACGAGACTCTTCATAGTTGACGACGTACACCCGGATGGCCACCTCAATCATGCACACGTAACGCTGACGGCTGGAGATCCTTATGACCTAACATGTTTATCAGAGGGTGCAAGGCCTCCTGATGTACTTGAGTGGGCATTACATGGCAATGTAAATGTGATTGTCAGACATCAAGGTGATGTCGTACAAGGTTACAGCTATGTCTCTCGAAAAGTTGCTTCGATACGACCCACAATTTATGATAACGGGAAGATCGTCCGATGTTTGGCATCGCATCAGGAACTGAACGAAAGCATTCTGTGTTCAGTTTACTTAAACATGCAGGGTAAGAACTGCTTTTATGCAAACGATTTCTTACTTATCAATCCTTTACCCACTTTCTTTCGAATGGAATAAAAACATTAACGAGATGACAAGGGGCAGACAATTAATTCGTTATGCTCCTCCTACCTTCGATATCATAATATGTTTTAACAGCGATCCCGGAACCACCTTATAACCTCTCCGTCAAGCCTTACCAGCCGACATCTTCAACTTTCTTCGTTGCTTTGCAACCTGTGTTCATTATAGGCGGATTCTAGCAAATTTTTCCCCGACCTAAAGAATGGATCAGAGAAAGATAAGATTTTCGCGTTAAGGCTGTGTGTATTAAGCTAGCTCAAAAGATGTTACAATGTATTAAGCCATTAACAATTTGAACAATACCTCACGTGCCCAAAGCAGCTTCACCACTGTAATAAAACCTGTGATATAATTATATTTGAAATCGCTAATCGCTGGCCTGTTTCATCACCCAGTTGTCTCAGAAGTCTATAACACAACTTTTTAAAAGCCGATTTCCCTCATCAGTGTATGAAGTTAATATTCGCTTTTGAATACTATTTATTCATCAACAGCCTATGGGAAACGTGTACAATGAATATTGTTTTCATACCTTCCAATTTGAAGTAAGTTGGTCACAATGACTGAAGAGAATAGCGCCCCTATTGTTTAAACATGTATAACACTTGTATTGTCATTTCAAATTAATGGTTTGTTGAAGTTTGTGAAACTGTTACGATGTTAGAAGTACATAAACAAATTGCTAGCATCCATCATGTTATTTGATTCACTTTCAATGCATGGGGCGGCATATTAACAACGAATCCTCCAATATATGGCAAATTTCTTCAAAAACATCGTCTTGCTCCCTTCATACTGTTTGATTTCTGTCATCAGGGAGTCTCTGCAATATCCTTGCTTTTATAATCATAGGGTGTATTATTGGATAGAGTTGTAAAAGAGCACTTCTTTGATTGGCAAGATACAATGACTAAATGATGATGGGGATTTGTGCAGAAGTTCTTCTTTTTCTCACTGTTATCATCTCCAAATCTGGTAAGTTTTGTGAATGAGTTTTAATCCGCTTTATTTCTTTACTTTCTTGATTTATATGATAGAAATATATAGATTCACAGAAATGTTAAATCGCTTCGATTGTAAACAATTCCGATCGTTGGCAAAAAAACTGTTAGTAAAACAAAACTATCAAAAGAATTTTCCAACTCTCATCGTTATCTTACATCGCATTTATACTTACTCATTGCTTTCCTACTCAAACACTTAGTAAAAACCATGCGGGCAAATTCATTTATCTACTGGTAGCAATGAGCCGTTTAATTCACCATTTTTGTATGTATGTAATAAGTGACGTAGCTATAGCGGGCGGCACGGGAGGGCCCGCCCCCCATTCAATTATGATAAACAATTACAAGTAAGAAAAGGCGAGAAACATCAAAAAGAAAAGGGGAAAAGACGATATAAGGCGATGCCTGGATCATCTCTAACACGCTCCTCCTCATCAGTACATTTGCATTTCTTTTTCTGAACGCAACCGGTGCCCCCACCCCCCCCCCCCCTACATCTTTCCAGTGCCCCTTCAATTTACAACTTGCACTTCCCCTCTGTATATCATACGTGCTATTAGCAATTTACCAAGCACATTTCTATTGGAATATGTTTCATTTAACCAATGCAGGATACCATGCATTTGAAGTGTCCATTCAGACATTCAATTCTCTTCCGGTCATCGGGGAAGATTTGACACTGGTCTGCACCTTCACGCCGAAAACAACGAATCGGCGGCTAATTTGGTCCAAGGGTAACATCGTGGTTGCCTCTCACTCTTGTCTGCCGTATAGGGATTGTAAGAGGGTTATCGATCCTGACCCATCGAAGTTCAGCTTCATGGCAGACAATAGCAGCGGAAGTTTAACATTAAAACAACTTGACAGAAATGATAGTGACAATTACCAGTGCAGAGTAAGCAGTACATACGGGGTAGAGAATACAGGATCGGCTAGCACGCAAGTTACACCATTATCACGAGGTATACTTTTCATTATATTGAACTAACACAGCAAAAATCAATGATAATGTGCAGCTAACTCATGATATATGACTGTACTTTTGAATACAAATTATTCCAAACCTGTCTTTGCCTTTCTTGTATTATGTGAACATTACTATGGGAAGCTTTAAAACAAATAGAAAACTCACATTTTTCACATACTATTAAACGGGCAAGTGATTAGCTTGATACATGCCTATTATATCATTATTTTACGAAATGTCCTGATGATACCGTCAACATTACAGATTGTAAAATATTGAGGGTTTGTTATTTTCCATCATACGGGGAGGTGACTTAGATTATGTACATTGACGATTGTCTCAATAATTATATCTTGCAGCAGCTTAAAAAGCTTAATAATTTAATCAATGAGTCACAACATTGCTGTTAAGGGAACTATGTTACTGATACGTGATGCTCCAATGTCTAACTTTTGAGTGGTAATCTTTGAAAAGCTGCTTTAGAGTAATTAGTGATTCCATCTCAAGTAAGTAGACTGTTAGAGTGGAAAAGTTTAATTCGAAGCGCCCTTTATTCACCATGACCTTTCCCTCTTCTGTCGCCAGCTCCGCCCAATATGATCACTATATCTGATGAGAGATCGAGCCGTTATTATTACTATAACGCCGATATAACGGTAACTGCTGGAGAGCCGTATAACATCACATGTGTAGTATACGGGGCTAGACCGCCTGCAGTACTGACATGGCGTATACCAGATGATGTAGCCGGTGTTCTTCAAGATCAGTCTGATATCGTAATAAATGACAGATATATCTCTCGGAAGGTTGCTACCATCATGCCCTCTATGAATGATCAAGGAAAGAATTTCCGCTGCGTGGCATCACATCCAGAACTACAATACAATCTCCAATGCTCAGTTAACCTGAATCTTCAAGGTATTAGTAAACTTGGTAAGTAGATAGCATAATCTCCTCGCTGTAACGTGGTTATGTAATCATTAAATCAGAGTCCATGTCTTATTTTGTTTACTATTCATGTACTGCACTACTTAGATATCACGATTGGAGCAGTTTGTGGTCGAAATCTTGGCGAAAGTGTATTCAGGAGATCAATATTTTCTCTCCAAGTGTATTTCTTCAATCATGAGTAAAAACGTAAAAATTATATCTCTCCTTGTCACATAATATGCTGTTCCTTACATGATTTTGTATATTATTTTTTTTCTCACTCTCTTTTATGAAGTTTTACCCTCTAGCATGTTGCTTTTTTCATCTGGAGAAAGCGAAGAATACGGACAAGATTCAACAATCATTTATATTCAAGAAGATTCATGGACTTCAATCACTTGTAGAAGTATTGGATCACTACCAGCAGTTGAACTTTCATGGAGACTTGGCGACAACGAAAGTCTCCCCAGTAACATAAGTCTTTTGAAGTATCGCAGTGCATTAGATGGAAGTTTGTTTGACACTAAAAGTACCATCAAGATACATCCAGAAAGGAAACATCACGGAAAGTACCTTTGGTGCTATGCATCTCTAGAAAACTTTTTTGATCTACGGGCAGCTAAATTGATGGTTTATGGTGAGTTTATATTATTAAATATGCCGGGATTTTATACTGGTTGAACTTGATTGGAAATCTTTTTTACTGAAAGTCCCATTCATCAATAATGACTCAAAAGAGGTTAATGTTTCCTGTAACAATATCGACCCCATCATAACGAAATTATCATCATAATAAGGGTAGCTAAATTGATAATTTAGGGTGAGTTTATGTTCTTAAATATGCCCGGATTTTATAATGGTTGAACTTGATTGGAATTCTTTGTTACTGGGACCCATTCATCAATAATTAATAAAAAGAGGTTAGCGTTTCAGTTATCAATATCGACCACATTATAACGAAATATTAATAATAATTATATACATTTGACGTCACCTGGGACGGGAAGGAGAAATCCGAACGTATATCACATTGAAACTGGGTTGTCTCCTCTCTGTACAACTAAATATTACGTATACGAGATTCTATATTTTACCAAATGACATTTTGACACTGGTTTGCCCAAACTTATTTATGCTATGTATGTGTAAATGTTCACCAGATGATGTCAAAATATCTACCCTCGATGATCTACATGACGGTATAGAAACCAAGGTAAGCTGCAGAGCTGTTAATGGATACCCTGCTCCGATCATCTATTGGTACATCGGATCTAGAAATGTGACACAAGATTCGTCTCTAAAGACGTCAAAGAATGTAGATGATAGGTATGATGTGGAAAGCACCCTCACCCTTATACCAAAGAAGTTTCATCATGGGAAGCCTCTTCTCTGTCAGGCAGTTTATCCTTCGAGACCCTCCATGCGGTCAATGAATGATAGCATGGTCTTGAACGTATCATGAGAGTATTATTAACTTCGCATTAAAAAATATTGGTAACGATAGTGTAATCCTTTTTTTTTCTATTGCGTATGATATTGGTCTTTCTATGTGTTTATCAACGACCCTCAAGTTTTTCCATTTTGCTATTTTGTTTTCTTCTACACATTTTTATTCCTACTTGTATGAACATTTAACGAAATGCTTCACTCGCGCCCTATGCGCTGGCGTTTTCCCTTCTGAAACCAGAATGTATATGGATAACGATCAGTCAAAGTAATAGGCTATAATGTCAACAACAACAAATTTCCTGCAAACAATGCTTCCCTACCCTTATCTTGCGTTTCATTTTCTATCACCTCATTTCAAAGCTGATTTTCAATATTTTTCTCTAATCTAGATGACCCAGTTGTGTCAATTTCTTCTCGGCGGCTTACATCAAATAAACAACGTACTGGGTTCGTGTTGACATGTACCTCAGACGCCAATCCTCCTGCTTTTATCTTCCAATGGTTCTGTAACGGCACATGGTTTTCTAACGGCACGCGTAATATATCACTCTCCGAGACTTTACCCGAAGATAAAACGCTGACTTCCAGTGTAGTGGCGATTCGAAACCATCTGTTTGAAGATCCATGCGACTACACATGCATTGCTCTTTCAATATATGGCTCTGGTAGTGCAGTATTCAACTCAACTTCTGTTTGTAAGTATAACTTTTTCTATTTTTTTCTTCTTAAGTGTAGCTGTTTACTTGTTTCCTGTGCATCTGCTTTCTTTGTTTTCATTTAATCAAATGGTGCTTGCTTCCAAATATAATAATAATAATAATTATAATACAGTCAACTTTTATCCACGAAACCGTCTTCTATTTTTCAGTAATGGTTAAGGTCATTTAACTGAAGAAACGAGACCCTGCCAATTTTATATTTACTTATTCCCACTGATTAATCTCTAAATGCAGTTATTCCGGAATCACCTTTTGGGCTTATCGTCGACCAAAACCAAACGACATCTTCAACTCTCTTCGTTACCTGGCAAACTGGATTCAACTTCACGTTACGCTACAATCGGCTTAATCGAAAGTTCAAAATAAATACTACAATATTTCATTGAATGACTGAAAAAATCAATCAATCCTATTAGTGCCAAAAGTGCTGACTAAAGTAAGATTAAACCCCCTTCACAAATATTAATTGCTTTCATTTTCGTAGCGCAAGACAGAATTTATTGAGCGTGTCAACCATTAATCTTTGTGACTACTCATTCTGGAAATGAAAATCGATACTGCTTCTTCTTCACTTTTTATCTGCAGATATTCTGGAAATTGCATGTTGGTTCATGACACAAACGTCCCCAGTTTAAACTCACATGGAGAGACAATCCATGAATGACAATATGAATTCTTGTGTTCGAACATGTATGTTTCTTGCATTCATCGTATCTAAACGTATGAGATGATCGTGTCTACTCGTAATTGGAACCCCAAAGTCATCCAAGTCGTTTACAGGCCACCTTCAAGGTCTCGGCTAAATATTACAGATATATTATCCAAGTACAGTTTCAAGGCATATTTTCCCGTGGATACTTAACTATTATGAAGGTAACGATGGAAGACATTGGCAGATATCAGTGCTAGCTCAACTTGAGCTAAATAGCACACTCTGTCGTTTGGATGCGGACACGGTGACTGACTCATTTACTTAATTTATATATCTATACATGGTATAATACAGAAAGTGATTAGCAGTCATTGACTGCATTGTTTACATATACCAATTAAACTTTACAAATACATAGAATACAAACATGCAAATGAAATACCAGATGATAATCAGGGTACATAGACTACTGTGGGTCAAATAATATAAAACCAAATAGAACAAACAATATATATAATAAAATGTACTTCATAGTTGCATGGAGAAAAGTTGTTGCATTTGTAGTCGATAAACTAGGTGCATCATTCCTACCATTCTATCCACCCTCTTCTTCTCTTTCTTTCCCCTTCTCTCTCTCTCTCTCTCCCTCTCTCTCTCTCCCTCGCCCTTTATATTTGTCTCTCTCTGTCTAGCATGGAGTTTGTTAGTAGATATTCAATAATTTAGTAATAATAATAATAATAATAGCTCGCTTTTCAAAATCACAATTATTTAGAGTGAGATCAAAAGGGAATATTATCATAATTAATAATAACGATTGAGTATTATAATATATAAACAAAACATTTTGCAAAGTTATAATTCGTAAAGTGGTCAATAAACAATCAGATTTTCTGCAAAGCTTGAATGGAGTAAAATGTTGTACATATTGTATTATTATCGAAGACTGTATGATAATGTAGTTAACACTAAGTTAGTGACACATATGGCGACATAAACGCAGTAAACCGAGGATAATGGGTTAATGCTGGGAGACATTTGTTTACCTAAGTGCATTTCACGACAGATCTATAATATCATTAATGAAACTTATAACTAAATATTTCAAAACAAGAGTTAAGACCATTGTATCCTTCTCAAAATCAATGTTTCCTCATTCAAAGTAATTAAGGGAATTTTCCTAATTTTACTTTAAATTTGCATTACACGCTCCGAATGGTGTAGCGCAAAAAAACTCCGGAATAGGTTTAAACCTTTCGCAATGATCGGGAATGTAACAAATGACCACGAAGCGGAAGAAGCAAGAGGCAAACATGCGATGAAAGGTTGAGGGTGAGCAGTCTAAATGTTGTTATCATTGTTTGTTATTGGAAATTTTATTCATTTATTTATTTCAAGTTTTATTTTAGCATTGTTGCCTCTTCCAAACAAAACGTTCAAAATTGAGGGGGATATATTGTCTGAGAGTAAAGAGGGAGTGGGAGAGAAAGAGACAGAAAGAGAGAGAGAGAGAGAGAGAGAGAGAGAGAGGGGGGATGACAATTGACTACGAGGTTATTACAGGAAACACGAGTACGCTAAAGTGGATGTCCTAGAAGAGTGAACAAGTAGAATACAAAAGGCATGGAAAATGGGAAAGGGATACAAAAAGGGAGAGGAAGAGAAGGAAACTGAAAATGAGAGAATGAGAGAGGGAGGGACAGAGAGAATAAGAGATCATTTATACCTGTACTGATATAGTAATTCTTTACGCGGTAATGTCTCCGGAAAGCATGAAAACAGTAATACAAAAGTTGATTTAAAATATTTGAGTAATGGGGCTAGTCTGTGTTTGGCCTTAATATATTTCATTGCTTTGACTTTGAGTACTGACAAGTTGAGTTACATCAGGTATTTCAAAGGAGGCAGTGGGATTTTGATTGTGTGCGTACTGGCCATGAAGTCAACACATGTACCAAGGTTGCTACACAGGTACCAACCTATAAGACATGTTTCGTCTAGAAAGACAACTAGGCATTTAAATTTTGTTTGACTATTTACTCACTGAAAGGCGATGAGATTTAGTTTCACATTGGACACATATTAACAGCTAAAATTACATCAAAAGCCTATGGACACTTTTCGTTAGTGTCTATACGCTTTCTAGTCTACAAATGATGGGAAATCAAATACGTTGCTTCCTGTCTCGTTTGTTCTTTGAACTTTTGAATATTAGGTGAATGAAAGCACAAATAAGTTAAGGTATTCATATTCACCGTATATTACTTGCTACAATAACATCAACAGCCTAGGGCAAAACTTCCGAAATTAATGTTCTTTTGATACATTCCAATTGGAAGTAATGTTGTCACCATTTCTGAAGAGAAAGAGCGCCCCTCTTGTTCACACATTCACAGCATGCATACTGTCATTTCAAATTGATGGCTTAGTGAAGTTTGTGAAACTGAATCGGTTTCGGAAGGAGACGGTGAAATTCGTTTTACTTAAAACTCTATAAATCACTAACCGTCGATTCTTCCAAAGTATGGTCTATTAGTTCAAAGGCATTTACTCATTTTGTCCTGTCTGCTGACGTGCATAATCATCACTAGTGTGTTTTAAAAGCTCGTCAAATATAATTTCGAATGGCAAGATTTGATTTCCAAATAATGATGGCGATTTGTGCAAATGTTCTTCTTTTTCTCGCAGTTATCATCTCTAAATATGGTAAGTTTTATTTCATGACAAATATCGTTCGTACTAACCCCAGATAGAGAATTAGAGAGATGTAACAATTTTATAATGTCAATACACAAACCGATAGTCGTTGAAATCATATTTTCTAAATGCTGTCCATCTCGTAATTCGCTATTATTTCTTTTTTCTCTTGATGTTATGATCGGAGTAAATAGATAGTTAGAAAATTAACAAATACAAACATTTGTATAGCAAGTTCGACCATTGGCAGCATGCCTGGTCGTAAAGCCAAACTAACAATATTTCATTGTAGCAACTCCCATCTTTGTCGTGCATCACGTTAACACTAATCGCTTTCTATGCCAAGCACGTATTGAAAAATAATCGGTCCTGTTGAATAATATACTGGTAATTAACATTGAGCCATTGTATGTTATCGTTAATGTGTTTAGTGCAGTATGTATTTGATCCGTGACGTAGCTATATGGATCGGCACCGGAGGCAACGCCCCATCAAGTGACTAGAAACAATTAAAATACAGACAAAGTGAGAAAACAGAGGAATTACAATAACAATATATGACTGGAGCATCTCCCACACCCTCCTCCTAATCAATGAACTCGCATTTCATTCTTTTTTAATACGACCAGTACCCCCTTCCTCCCCCGTCATTCCAGTGCCTTTTCAACGGGTGGACTTGCGCTACCCCAAAGAATTTCATGTATGCTATTAGCAATATACCAGGTACATTTCTCTTGGAATATGTTTTATTTCATCCATGCAGGATACCATGCATTTGAAGTGTCCATTAAGACATTTAATTCTCTTCCAGTCATCGGGGAAGACTTCACACTAGTCTGTACTTTCACACCGCAATCAAGATATCGGCGGCTGATTTGGGCAAATAGTAATAACATCGTGGTTGCCTCCCACTCTTGTCTGCCGTATAGAGATTGTACATGGGTTACCGTTCCTGACCGATCCAAGTTCAGCTTCATGGCAGACACTAGCAGCGGAAATTTAACATTAAAACAACTTGACAGAAATGATAGTGACAATTACCAGTGCTCAGTTAGCAGTACATATGGTGAAGATAATTCAGGATCAAGTAGCATGCTCGTCACACCATTATCACCAGGTATATCATTATTTATATTGAATTTACACAGCAAACATCAAGGATAACACATTGTTTATACATGACTTTATGAGTGTCCTTTTGATTAATATCTTAATTAAACCTAACTTTTCCCGTCTTGTATTATCACTAAAAGAAGCTCCAAAACAAATGGAAGTCTCATATATTTTCCACATATTATTAAATGAGCGAGTGATTTACTTGATACGTGCTTATTATATTATTACGAAGTGTCCTGCTTTTTACAGTCACAATTACAGTTTGTTCAATATTGGAGGTTTTCTAGTAGCTATTATACGGGTAGGGGGACGATTATGTACATTGACGATTGTCTCAAGAATTGTATTCGGTAACAACTTTAACAACTTAATAACTTAAACATTGAGTAAAAACATAGCTTTTAAATGAACTATGTTTGTGATGTTCCAATGTCTAACTTTGAAGTAGTAATCTCTGAAAGGCTGTTTTAGAGTAATTATTGATTCCATCTCAAGAAAGTAGACTTTCAGAATGGAGAAGTACAATTCGAAGCGACCTTCATTCATCTTAAATATTCCCTCTTCTTGTGTCAGCTCCTCCCTTTCTTATCACTATTTTTGATGAGAGGTCGAGCCGTTATTACCACTACAACGTCAATACAACGGTAACTGCTGGTGAGCATTATAACACCACATGTGAAGTATACGGAGCCAGGCCTCCTGCAGTACTGGAATGGCATATACCAGATGATGTAACCGGTGTTCTTCATGATCAGTTTGATGTCGTAACAGGTGACATATTCATCTCTCGGAAGGGTGCTACCATCACGCCCTCTACGAATGATCAAGGAGAGAATCTCCACTGCATAGCATCACATCCAGAACTACAAAATAATCTTCAACGCTCAGTTAACCTGAATGTTCAAGGTAAGTATTAAAACATGTTAAGGGTTTTGATGTAATGGAATCTGAGTCTATGTATAGTAATGTTTACTCTTTATATACCGCTCTACTCAGATATAAGAATGTAAGCAGTTTGTGGCAAAATCTCAATGAATATTTGAAGAACTCGGCTCCAAAAGGTACTGCATCCATTTGTTATCAAAAAGTAAAGAATTGCATTTAAAATATAATTTCGGTTAAAAAAAGGTAAGATATTCATTCAACTTATGCATTGTAGCTTGCATACAGCTTGCAATGTTTTTGGTTTAAAAAAGCACTGCATTCAGTTTCGGTTTCAAAAGGAATTACACCCAACACAAATATTTTATTTACAAAATCACACGAAATATTTGTGAAAACTTAGCGCTTTTATACTTGTATCATACAATAGTACAATTAACAAAATCTTGTTTTATCAGAACTTGGATTTATGGATGAAATACCTTTTTGGAACCAAGCTCTTCAGTTGCGAATGTTTATTCAGGAGATTCATATTTTCTCTACAAGTTTATTCTTTTAATCCATGAGTAGAAACGTATCAAGGAAATATAGACATTTCCTTACATGATTTTGTACATAATCTTTTTTCTCACTCTCTTTCATGAAGTTTTACCCTCTAGCATGTTGCTCTTTTAATCTGGAGAAAGCGAAGAACACGGAAAAGGATCAAGAATCCTTTATATCCAAGAAGATTCAATGACTTCAATCACTTGTAAAAGTATTGGATCACTACCAGCAGTTGAATTTTCATGGAGACTTGGTGAGAACAAAAGTCTTCCCAGTAACATAAGTCTTTCGAAGCATCACAGTGCTTTAGATGGGAGTTTGTTTGACTCCGAAAGTACCAGTAAGATACATCCAGAAAGAAAACATCACGGAATGTTCGTTTGGTGCTATGCATCTCTGGGAGACTTTTTGGATCTACGGGTAGCTAAATTGATGGTTTATGGTGAGTTAGGTTATTCAATATGCCGGGATTTTATATTGGCTGAACTTAATTGGAATTGTTTTGTACTGAAAGTCCCATTCCTTACTAATAAATCAAAAGAGGTAGCGTTTTTTAAATCAATATCTACCCCATAACGAAATCATCATAATAATTATAAATATTTGACGTCACCTGGGACGGGAATGAGAAATCCGAATGTATATCACTTTGAAACTGAGTTGTCTCCTCTCTGTACAACTAAATACTACGTATAAGAGATTCTATATTTTACCAAATTACATTTTGACACTTAAATGGTTTGCCCAAACTTGTTTATTCTATGTATGTGTAAAGGCCCACCAGATGATGTCAAAATATCTACCCTCGATGATCTACACGACGGTCTGGAAACCAATGTAAGCTGCAGAGCTGTTAATGGGTACCCTGCTCCGCTCATCCATTGGTACATGGAATCGAGAAAAGTGACACAAGATTCGTCTTTAAAGTCTTCAGTGAATGAAGCTCATCGGTATGATGCTGAAAGCACCCTTACCCTCATACCAAAGAGGTTTGATCATGGGAAGCCTCTGCTCTGTCAGGCTGTTTATCCGACAAGACCCTCCATGCGGTCAATGAATGATAGCATGGTCCTGAACGTATCATGTGAGTATTAACTTCTCATACAAATATATTGGTAAGGATATAACAATACTGATTTTTGTTTACGTCTTTTCAGTGATCCTCAAATTTTTGTTATTTTGTTTTCTTTTTAATTCTACACATTTGTATTTCTACTTGTATCGAAATGCTTCACTCGCGCCCTATGGGCTGGCTTTTTTCCATCTGAAATCAGAATGTATATGGATAACGATCTGTAAAAGTAATAGGCTATAATGTCAATTATTTATACTTTTCCTGCAAACAATGTATCCCCACCCTTTCCTTTAGTTTCATTTTCTATCACCTCATTTCAACACTGATTTTCAATATTTCTTTTCCATCTAGATAACCCAGTTGTGTCCATTTCTTCTCGACTGCTTACATCAAATAAACAACGTACTGGGTTCATGTTGACATGTACCTCAGACGCCAATCCTCCTGCTTTTATCTTCCAATGGTTCTGTAACGGCACATGGTTTTCTAACGGCACTCGTAATATATCACTCTCCGAGACTTTACCCGAAGATAAAACGTTGACTTCCAGTGTAGTGACGATTCGAAACCATTCGTTCGAAGATCCATGTGACTACACATGCATTGCTCTTTCAATATATGGTTCTGGTAGTGCAGTCTTCAACTCGAATTCTGTTTGTAAGTAGAACTTTTTTCTTTTTTTTCTTCTTCAGTGTAGCTGTTTACTTGTGTCCTGTGCATCTGATTTTCTTGTTTTCATTTAATCAAATGGTGCTTGCTTCCAAATAGAATACAGTCAACTTATATCCACGAAACCGTGTTCTATTTTTCATCTATGTTTATGTCATTTAACTGAAGAAACGAGACCCTATCAATATTCTATTTAAATATTATCACTGATTAACATCTCAATGCAGTCATTCCGGAATCACCTTCTTGGCTTATCGTCGACCAAAACCAAACGACATCTTCAACTCTCTTCGTTACCTAGCAACCTGGAATCAACTTCACGTTACGACACAATCGGCTTAATAGAAAGTACTAAGTAAAATACTACAATATTTCATTGGATGACTGAAAATATCAATAAATCTCATTAGTGCAAAAAGTGCCGTAAGTAAGTTTTCAAAACCCCCTTCACAGATTTGAATTGCTTTCATTTTCGTAGCGCAAGAAAGAATTTATTTATTGCGTCAACCATAAATATTTGTGACTACTCATTCTGCCAGTGAAAACTAATATTGATTCCTTCTCACTTTTTATCTGCAGATATTCTGGGAAATGCATGCATGTTTGAACTCACATGGAGAGACACTCCATGAATGACAATATGAATTATTGTCATCGAACAGTTATTTTTATTGCATTCATCGTATCTCAAACGTATGAGATGAGCGTGTCTACTCGTAATTGGAACCCAGAAGTCCTCCCAGTCGTTTACACGCCACTATCAATGCCTCGGCTACTGTCGTGGCAGGACGAGGACGGCAATATCCTGGCAACAGATAAATAGTGGAACGCAAAAACGTGCAAATTGTTACATATATATATTAAACTACAGTTTTAGGGCAGATTTTTTGAGTGGATACTTAACTATTATGAAGTTAACGATGGAAGACAGTGCCAGATATCAGTGTTTATTAGCTCAACTTGAACTAAATAGCACACCCTGTCGTTTGGATGCGGACACGGTGATTGACTCATTTACTTTCTTTATTTATCTATACATGGTATAATACAGAAAGTGATTAGCAGTCATTGGCTGCATTGTTTACATATACCATTTAAATTTTACAAATACATAGAATACAAACATGCAAATGAAATACCAGATGATAATCAGGGTACATAGACTACTGTGGGTCAAATAATATAAAACCAAATAGAACAAACAATATAAATAATAACATGTACTTCATAATTGCATGGAGAAAAGTTGTTGCATTTGTTATCGATAAACTAGGTGCATCATTCCTACCATTATATCCATCCTCTTCTTCCCATTCTCTTCCCCCTTCTCTCTCTCTCTCTCTCTCTCTCTCACACACTCTATCCCTCTCTCTCTCTCCCCATCGCCCTTTGTATTTGTCTCTCTCTGTCTAGTATTGGGGTTGTTGGTAGATATATCAATAATTAAGTAATATATAATTCAAAGTCACAATTACTTAGAATGAGATCAAAAGGGAATATTATCATAATTAATAATAACGATTGAGTATTAGAATATATTTAAAAAAACGTTTTGCAAAGTTATAATTCGTAAAGTGGTCAATAAACAATCAGATTTTCTGCAAAGCTTGAATGAAGTGAAATGTTGTACATATTGTGTTATTATCGAAGAATGTATAATAATGTAATTAACACTAAGTTAGTGACACATATGGCGACATAAACGCAGTAAGTCGAGGATAATGTGTTATTTCTGGGAAACATTTGTTTACCTCAGTGTATTTCACGACAGATCTATAATATCATTAATGAAACTAATAACTAAATAATTCAAAACAAGAGTTGAGTATCCTTCTCAAAATCAATGTTTCCTCATTCGAAGTAATTAAGGGAATTTTCCTAAATTTGTATTTCACGCTCCAAATGGTGTAGGGAAGAGCACTTCTTTATTAGCGCTCCAAATTCTGTGCAAAAAAACTTCGGAATAGGTTTACACCTTACGCAATGATCGGGAATGTAACAAATAACCGCGAAGCGGAAGAAGCAAGAGGCAAACATGTGATGAAAGTTTGAGGGTGGGCAGTCTAAATGTTGTTATCATTTGTTTGCTTCCTGTCTCGTTTGTTCTAGGAACTTTTGAATATTAGGTGAACGGAAACACGAATAAGTTAAGGTATTTATACGCACCATATTTTTAATTAATACAATAACATCAAAAGCCTAAGGCAAAACTTCTGAAATGAATGTTCTTTTGATTCATTCCAATTGGAAGTAATTGTGTCACAATGTCTGAAGAGAAAGAGCGCCCCTCTTGTTCAAACATTTACAGCATGCATACTGTAATTACAAGTTGATGGCTTAGTGAAGTTTGTGAAACTGAATCGGTTTCGGAAGGAGACGGTGAAATTCGTTTCACTTAAAACTCTATAAATCATTAACCGTCGATTCCTCCAAAGTATGGTCTATTAGTTCAAAAGCATTTACTCATGTTGTACTGTCTGCTTACGTGCATAATCATCACTAGTGTGTTTTAAAAGCTCGTCAAATATAATTTCGAATGGCAAGATTCGATTTCCAAATAATGATGGCGAATTGTGCAAATGTTCTTCTTTTTCTCGTAGTTATCATCTCCAAATCTGGTAAGTTTGTTAATTATAAAAGTTGTTCGTACTTAGCCTAGGTGGAGAATTAGAGAGATGTAACAATTTAACCGATAGTCGTTGAATTCATGCTTTTCAAATGCTGTCCATCTCGTAATCTGCTTTTATTTCGTTTCTCTCTTGATGTAATGATGGGAGTAAATAGATATATAGATATTTAGTAAAATTATCAAACAACAACAATTGTATAGCAAGTTCGATCATTGGCAACAGACCTGGTCGTAAAGCCAAACTAACAAAATGTTTGTAGTAACTCCCATCTATGTCGTGCATCACGTTAACACTAATCGTTTTCTATGCCAAGCACGTATTGAAAATTAATAAGGCAAGTTAGATAACACACTGGTAACATTGGGCCATTGTCTTTTATCGTTAATTTGTTTAGCGCAGCATGTAGTTGATCCATAACGTAGCTATAGGGATCGGCACCGGAGGCAACGCCCCATCAGGTGGCGAGAAACAATTACAAGAAAAACAGAGGAAATAAAATAAAATAATACGAGTAGAGCATCTCCCTCACCCTCCTCCTAATCAATGAATTCGCATTTCATTCTTTTTTTATACGACCATTGCCCCCTTCCTCCCCCGTCATTCCAATGCCTCTTCAATGGGTGGACTTGCGGTACCCCGATGTATTTCATGCATGCTATTAGCAATATACCACGTACATTTCCCTTGGAATATGCTTTATTCAATCTATGCAGGATACCATGCATTTGAAGTGTCTATTCAGACATTCAATTTTCTTCCAGTCATCGGGGAAGACTTCACACTAGTTTGTACTTTCACACCGCTATCAGGATATCGGCGGCTAATTTGGGCAAAGAGTAATAACATCGTGATTGCCTCTCACTCTTGTCTGCCGTATAGGGATTGTAAGAAGAATACCGTTCCTGACCCATCGAAGTTCAGCTTCGTTGCAGACACTAGCAGTGGAAATTTAACGTTAAAGAAACTTGACATAAATGATTGGGACAATTACCAGTGCAGAGTAAGCAATACATTTGGGGTCGAGGATGCTGGATCAAATAGCGTGCAAGTGACACCATTGTCACCAGGTATACTATACATTGTAATGAATAAACACAGCAAAAGTCAATAATAACATGATGCTTATGCATGATATATGAGTGTACTTCTGATTAAATTATGAATTAAACTTCTCTTGTCCTTTTGGAAGCTTAAATACAAACGGGCGACTCACAATTTCACACATTTTTAGACGGGCAAGTGATTAACTGGATACATACCAAAAAGTCCAATTATATTATTAATTTACGAAGTGTTCTGAAAATATTGTTCAAATTACAGTTTGTAAAATTGTGAGTGTTCGCTAGTTGCTATCATAGGGGAGGGGACTACGATCATGAACGACGACAACTTTAAAAGCTTAATTACTTAATAAGTATGTCAAAAAATTGCGTCGAAAGGAACTTTGTCAATGAAATGTGATACTCCAATGCCTAAATTTAAAATCGTACTTTTAGCAGTTTGTTTAGAGTAATCAAAATAAAGAACATCACCGTCAGAGAGGAAAAGAACGTTATTCATCGTGACTATTCCCTTTTCTGTCGCCAGCTCCGCCCTTTAGTATCCGTATCACTGGTGCGAGATCGATCGGTTATTACCAAAACAACGTCAATATAACGGTAACTGCTGGAGAGCCGCATGACATCACATGTACAGCAGACGGTGCAAGGCCTCCTGCAGTACTGACATGGCGCACACCAGATGGTGTTAAGATTGTTCTTCAAAATCAGTCTGATGCCGTACAAGGCAACAGCTATGTCTCTCGGAGGGCGGCAACAATCACGCCCTCTACGAGTGATCAAGGAAAGAATCACCGCTGCGTGGCTTCACATCCAGAACTACAAAGTAACAGTCAGAGTTCAGTTTACCTAAAGGTGCAAGGTAAGGAATACCCTTACCAAGTACAACGCGTATTCTTGTTCTCACAGCACGGCAGTGTAATATTGTTAATCACAGATTGCATCATTGTCAGTTACGTGAGCCCACGAATTCTTGCGTTTACCCTGTATCAAGTGCTCCACTCAGATCTCAACTTGGAACTTAATGGGGCGATATCAAATACTGAATCGTCTATTTTGCTTTGGGTATTTGTACCTTTGTTCCACATCGATTAGTTTAAGCGTATACAAATTTACTTACAGAAACATATGTGGCTAACGCATTTCTGGAGGAATTATATATATCGCCTTATTATGTGTTTCTGTAATGAGGTTCTACCAACTATTATGTTGCTTTAAATAACTGGAGATACCGAGACAAAAAATTGCGTTTCTTACACAATTCTGAAATATTTGTCATGTTCTCTCTCTCACATCTCTCTTTATATAGTTCAGCCGTCTAGTATATTTCTTTTTGAAAGTGGAGATAACACGGAACGTCAATCTGAGTCAACAGTAATTTACGTCCAAGAAGGTTCATCCACTTCAATCACTTGTAAAAGTATTGGATCATTACCAGCTGTAGAACTATCAATGATCCTTCTTGTTGACAACAATAGTATTCCGGGTAACTCAAACCATTCACAGTATCGTAATGCTTTAGATGGAACTTTGTTTGACACCGAAAGTACCATTGCAATACATCCAGAGAGAAAGCACCATGGAATTTTCATTCAATGCTATGTATCTCTGGACGGAAACTTTATTCATGTATCATTAGCCAAATTGATCGTTTACGGTGAGTTTAGAGTTTCCAATATATTGTTTGATTAGATGTTCCTTTTAATATCCTCGGTGTGAAAATGCATTGTTATTTTGGATTTAATCCACTGTCAGGCCTTATTTTCGCTACGAACATAACGACAATTGTTATATGTATGCCTCTTTATCTACCCAGTTAAAATTAATCATTATCATTGATAAGTTATCCTCATCTATGACGGGGAGGAAATGTGAACGTTTATCACTGTATACCTCGATTTTCTCCTCGCCTTTTAAACAAATATTACGTCTGTGAGCGCATAATTCTTTTCTCCAAATGATGATTAGACTCATTATTAAAGGCTTTACCCATAACCAAATGTTTTATTTCATTGTAAAGGCCCACCAGATAATGTTAAAATGACAACCCCCGATGATCTACGTGATGGTATAGAAACCAACGTAAACTGCAGAGCTGTTAATGGATACCCTGCTCCGTTTATCCATTGGTACATCGGATCTAGAAATGTGACACATGATTCGTCTTTTAAGACTTCAATGAATGAAGCTGACCGGTATGATGCTGAAAGCACCTTTACCATCATACCAAAGAGGATTGATCATGGAAAACCTCTTATTTGCCAGGCAGTTCAACTTACACCACCCTCAATGCGGTCAGTGAATGATAGCATGGTTCTGAACATATCATGTGAGTGTTAATTTTCAGTAATTTTTTTGGTAAGGGCATCATTATAAAGAATCTCCTAAAACTGCGTATAGGACACTGGTCCGTTCGCGTTTACACACTATCCTCAATAGTCTTCGTCTGTTCTTGCCTTATTTTCTTTAAATTCTACATATTTTTTTAAAACTTATACATATATGTATATTTTTGTAAATGCTTCACACTCCCCTTGTTGGTTACCGTTTTCCCATATTACAACAGAAACATTAAAAGAAATAGACTATTTGTTCATGCATTGACAAGTTTCTTTCAGACCAAAACGAATAACCTTAATTTGAATCCAAAGTTCTAAAAACTAATTTCCAATTTTGTTTTCTATAATCTAGATGACCCAGTTGTGTTCATTTCTTTTCGACGGCTTACATCAAATAAAGTGCGTACTGGGCCCGTGTTGACATGTACCTCGGACGCCAATCATCCTGCTTTTGTCTTCCAGTGGCTCTGTAACGGCACACAGTTGTCTAACGACACCCGTAATATAAAACTCTCCAAGATTATTCAAGAAGGTGAAACGCTGACTTCCAGTGAAGTTGCGATTAGAAACCCCCGGTCCAAAGATCCATGTGATTACAAATGCCTAGCTGTGTCAAAATATGGTTCCGGTAGTGCAGTCTTTAACTACAAAGTTTCTCGTAAGTATAACTGTATTTCTCATTGTTTAATTAGTTTCATTTGTGTCTTATCCATATGACACTCTATGTTCAAAGATTCATATTGTCCTTGATTTCAATTAAGAACATTAAACTTATATTTAAAAAAATGCATTCTATTAATCATTTCGTTGTATCTTTCGGTTCATTTGTATCTTGTCTATTTGATTCTCTTTTTTTCATTATATGAATTTGTGCTTGTTTTTTTAATAAAAACATTGGCCTAATATGACATTTTCTTTTTCTCAAATTAATGAATAATTCAAAGTCAAAGAATTGAAGGAATAGTCTTCAATGGTTTTCAATTGACGCTTTACCACTGATTAACGTTAAAATACAGTTATCCCCGATTCACCTTCTTGGCTCATCGTCGTCCAAAGTCAAACGACATCTTCAACTCTCTTCATTGCCTGGCAACTTGGATTTAACATCAGGTTACGTCACAATTGGATTTGATTTAACCAACTATCGACACACATGATTAAGTTCAAGGAATCAATGGAATGGGCACGCTTTCGAATTGATGAGTCCTACCTATTTTTGCATATGTTATGTATCGGTATTATCATTTTCCGCGTATGCATAAGTTCGTTTGCAGGCACAAACCCTTCAATATTTTACACACACAAGAAAACGTAATTTTACAAACAAATTTGAACAAATATGGAGTTGCAAAAGAAGTATCTCATTTGGACAAAAATGTAAATTATGTTAACAAACGTACAATTATTTATGTGATATAAGTATATTTCATGTATTTTTCTTTGTAATCGATATAACTTTGTATTTCTTTAGGTAAGTAATATTCATTTAATAAATGATGGGAAAAAAAAGACCTTGTCAGACGTAAAGCGGAAATAGCTGTCTGAACTGTTTGACTATCGACACTGCACGGTCTACAAAATACAAACAAACAAAAAAGTCTTCAGTTCTCCATAGGTCTTGCACTACAGCTTCTCCTGACATAGAAACTTGCAAAATTTTCTCGAGGTTTTTTGTATTTTGTTAACGTTTAAAAAAAGAGTCTATAGCTCCAGACAATATAAGAATAAACCCTCAGTTAAGGAGCTGTGAAAAGGATGACAGATGACATATTCATACCAAAGACTATTTTGTTTGTTTTGTTGGTTTCATTTCTGCATTTTTCTACATAAAAGAAAAAATGTACAAACACGGTATGTATATATTCTTAAAACCTTGAAATACATATATAATCAAATCATAATATGAATCAATTAAATAATTTTACCTTTCAATGGACGCGTTTGCCAAACCTGTTCAAAATTTAAAGAAAGCAGGAGACCGCCATCTTCAGCTTGAACTTGAACGTATCAAATGCGTTAAGTGTAATATTTAAGTGTATATTTTGTTTTGAAAGTTTTATGTATTTGCATGTGTGTGTGCGCGAGTGCATGTGTTTGGAGCGCTCATCCAATTATGACTTGTATGCTGATAATGATTTATGCTTTATGGCAGCCTTGAAAAAAGTATATCGTAGTACATGACTTAACAGTTATTGGGAAACTATTCCTAGGTTGGGGCAATGGTGTCGTATAGATTTATGCGAAATTATCAATTTGGGTTTTTCAAATGAAAGTTCTTAGAGTTTCGTGTCGGATAAGAATTAATTGTGTTGTTTATAACAAACAGGTTTTTGAATGCTTGATGAAGTAGATTATCATAGTATCTGAACCTAAAATTGCAACCTGTAAAGCATTGATATATTTAAAACAAAAATGTTTTTATCTTCTGAAATAAAAGTTCCGACTTTGCAAACAAGAATGATCCGGTGCAAATGCGAAGGCTGGGGTCTTTTTTCAACAAATGAATGGGATTTAGTTTTGTCTTCGCAAAATTTGCCAAAACATTATTACAATAAGTAAAAAGATAACCATTGTATTATACAACAACATCAAAGTCTTTTGAGTAAATAATTGTTTCAATTTACAAATAATTCTTACACTTTTAGATACAGATCTCTGAATATATTCCAAATGGTCATTCCATGTTAGAAATTCATCAATAATCACCCCGATAACATTAGATTTACGCTTTTGTTCTTGGGGCAAGTTATCAATCAATAAGCCAATTGTCATATTTGCATTTCTGTGCGCATTTGGGTAGTTGATGAGAAAAAAATGAGTTGTGTTCATATTAAGAGATACGTTATTGCATTCAACCCTTCAGGACACCTTTGGTACCTCCAATCAAATGTATGCATTAGTGTCAATGTGATTGTGTGAGTAAAACAAAAATGTTGTCGCCAGCAAAGAGAGTAAATGGCAAAACGGATGATGCGTTCATTATATCGTTTACATACACAATATACATGAGTGGTCCCACTTAAACATGTGAACAACGATAATATTACTTATAATCAAACAAAGCACAAATATTTCTTAAGACTCGCTACCTACTTTCATATGAGTGATGATTAATTAATTATACAGTCACCTACATGTATAAAACATAATTTGTGAATAGGTGGAATATTCATAACCTTCTTATAAACATAATGTATTATATTGGCTTCTATAGATAAACAGTTAAGGAGTAAATGCAGAAAATAAAGGATAATGTCAAAATTCCCATATAGAGAGAGCACTGAACACGTTATTGTAGTACTCTATGGTCGGAGTTGAGTTACGTATATCCCCAAACACTTCTCCCATTGTGAAAAGTACAACATTTTATATCATTCCCTGTTTTCACGAAGTGACGGTAGTGAGGAAAATCGCATACAATTTGCGTGCGGATTTTCCTCACTACCGTCACTTCGTGAAAACAGTAACGAATTGTATAAAACTTAATGGCATTATCGCAAGTTAGCAGTAGAACAAAGAGGAAAAGTCAATGATTGACTCATAATATCAACTCATATCATACTTCCGAAAAAGACAATTAACGTAAGTTTCCGGAAACCCTCCCCCTCTTTTGTAGCTGACAGCCTACTTATGTTATTAAAAGACATGAATTGCTTTCACTTTCGAACCGCAAAAGAGAAGTTAATAAGCATATCAGCCATTTTACTTTGTGTCCACTCATTCAGTCGTTGTTAACCGGTACTCCACATCGCTCATTGTTTAATTCTCCAGATATTCTGTTAGGTAGCAGGATGGTTCATGCAACGCACCTCCTAAGTTGAAATATGCAAGTAAAAGAGACGTGATAACAACATGGACGAACGTCTTCGAATGTTTCTATTCCTCACCTTCATCGTTTCTAAGACAAATGAGATAAGCGTGTCTACTAGCATTCAGAACCCAGAAATCCTCCCAGTCGTTGGTGAGAATATAACACTTGCCTGCTCTCTCACGCCCCCATCGACATATCGCCAACTGTTTTGGATGGACTGGAATAACAGTATCCTAGCTAGATGTCCAGGGGTGGGATGCAGAAACGAGCAGAATGTATCAGATATGTCCAAGTACAGTTTGATGGCAGATTCTTCCAACGGAAATTTAACTATTAGGTATTTAACAGTGGATGACAGCGGCAGATATCGGTGCCTGGTTTTTACATCGAATGATTCAGTTACAAGTGGAAGTGTACTGAAAGTACTGATATCAGGTAATGTATGCTTACACTATTCTATATAGCTTAATCGGGTTGTGATGTGTGCGAAATTACAAGATAAATGAATGTCAGGTGTAGCGTCATCGATTACTAGTACTGCAATTTGTCTTATACCACTATTATGATATAGTGAGTTCGATTATTGACGGGATAAATCCAAACTATGGCATTTTACAAATATTATGATATTGTGGTGTTTATTAATTTGTTTATGTCCGAAATGGTCCTAGAATTTGGTAAACAACCAAGTTTACAAGACATATATTCTAGTGGTACGTATATATATAATATATATATATATTGATTATTTTTCAGCTGTTCCTAGATTGCTATCCATCATGGACGTTCGGTTTAAGGATGGATACCAGAATGGAGCACCCGTGAGCATCACATCTGGGCGAACCCACAACCTCACATGTTCAGTCCACGACGCAAGGCCACCTGCAGAACTACATTGGGACGTTCCTGAAGAAGTACAAATTCGACTGGACGATCAGTGTAATGCTGTTCATGGTGAAGCTTACACCTCTAAAAGAGTCGTTTCTGTAAATCCATCGAGAGAGGATGATGGAAAAATGTTGCGTTGTATGGCTTCGCATCGGGAGCTGGATAGTGGGCTGCAAATGTTCATCCGTCTAGATGTCCAAGGTGATTATTTTACTAATGAATTCGTCCTATGGTTGCTCAACAGAAAAGGCATCTAAATGTGAGGATTGTCTGAAATGGATGACACATTCAACAAATCCTAAAACATGATCTCCTCTAAATATTTTGATAATAGACGTAGTACTTAAATTGTCCAACTGCTGAAATATATAATTTGTTGATTATTCCGTTACGTTATTTCAAATGAGTCTCTCACTCTCTCCACAAAAAAACAAGAACCTAAAACTTAAATTATGTCTACATGCCATTTTTGTGGTATTCTTTTCTCCTCTCATTTAGTCTCGCCAACTGACCTACGGATCACCACATCTGATCTAATGACTATCGACGGAGCAGAAACAAGAAGTGTCATGGTCTTTGAAGACTTGACAACATCATTCACCTGCAAGAGTGTAGGGTCTCGCCCTAAGGCTGTCATATCATGGATTATTGGTTCGGACGACGACCTGGGTCGCACGACCTCTTCGTCTACCACGAATGAGGCCGACCAAGGTTTACGTGATACCAAGTCTACTCTACAGTTGATTCCAAAAAGGTGGCATCACAAACAACTTCTCCGATGTGTGGCCTATGCTGGTATGAACCAACGTCAAACGGAAGTGAGGGTTATCGTCCATGGTGAGTATTCCTTCGATGTCTACCAGATGCGAATTTTAACCTTTTGAATAAATGGGTGTACTCATACCATGCTTCAACTATTATGCAGCCATATATTTGAATGAAGTGAAAATTGTGTAGATATTTATTGACAAACATTCGTGATAGCTAAAGACAAAATAATATAGACATCAACATAATTCATTTATTGTGTCAGAATAAGAGTTATTTCTTTTACCGTACATAGGTTTTTGCTGCTCATAATATCGGCAAGACCTGTTTTTTGTATCGGTATATATGTTATATGCAATTATCTGGGGTTTATAATCTAACATAATAATTACATCATAAATACACTTTGATTTTTACAAGGACCACCTGATCCTCCTTACCTAAATGGAACAGAAGGATTGCAGTTCGGAGTGTCATCAAATGTGACTTGCACATCAAACAACGGCTACCCAGCACCAACTTTCCACTGGTACCTTGGATCAAAGAACGTCACCAAAGATTCTAAAACACAGTCTTCGAGGAATAGACGTCCTCTAATGAATGCCATAAGTGTTTTAGATTTTACACCGACATTAGACGATCACGGGAAACTCCTCGGTTGTCAAGTTTTCCAACTAAACGTTGCATCCAAAAAGTCTTGGAAGATCAGTTCGGTTCTTAATGTTCTCTGTAAGTTTTAATTATGTCAGCCTAACCCGCCCATCATGTAGTTCTTACGAGGCAGGTACATTACGTTGCCCCGCTGCTAAAAAAAAGGACATAAAACTATTGACATTACCCGACGTTAGTGTCCTTTTTGTTTTGCGCTGGCGATAATTGCTACTTTCCCATTATTATCTTGAACACACAAAACTACGTTGTTTCTTTTACATCAACTGGTTTGAATATTTTTCCTGTTTCTAATAACAATTTGTGTTACATTTCTAACTCTGTAATTCTTAAATGAAATATCAGCCGTGTTTCAGATCAATTTGTTGAAAATAATGTGTTGAAAATAAATGATTTGTATCGTTATAGCCTTGGTCAGTTTATGTACCAGTTCAATAATAATACGCTACCATCAGCCTTCAATTTAATATTCATCAAAAATAAAACTATACACAAATACCCTACGCGCCAATCTGACGAATTTCATCTGCCATTAACTAGAACTTTACTTGCTAAATCCATATTCACTTACGCAGGCCCTAAGCTATGGACCATTCTTGATGTTAGCATCAAGAATGCCCCCAGTTTAAATTCTTTTAAATTCAAATTAAAAAAATATTTTTTGCGTAATTATCAAGCGTTAGCTCTCTCTTTTTAAATTTATTTAACTCAATAAAATACATTGGATATTTTGATTCATTTTGTACTGGCCATCCGTATTCCAGTCGGCCCGTGTTGTGTTGTGTGTGTTATAGGTAAGAGCCCTGACCTCTCTCGTTGTCTCCCTTCTTTCCCTGTCCCTTTCACTCCTTCTATGTTATGTTTCATTGGTTTATGTATTTGTGCGTTCCTTTATTATTGATATACTATTTTTGCAACTATAAGTTATAGGGGGCTGCAATCTACAAGCTCAGCTTTTCAGCAGTCCCCTCCATGACCAACCTGTTTTATATGCCTATTGTACACTGTGGACCAATTACAAATATATTGTTAAGTTTCATTGTTTTACTATGTACAATGCAATCCCATGTACTTTATTTATTTTGTTGGAAATGGAAATAAACGAAATGAAATGAAATGAAATGAATGCCAAAGGATACCATCCTCCTGGAGAAATAAAAAGTTGCATGTTACGATCATGGTGCTGACCCGTTAGCCTTACAATATATTGGTAACGATTACAATTTGTATTCACTTATGCTAATCAGAAATACCATCACAAATTATTTATTCCTGAGCATTGCTTTATTGTTTCCCGAACCCATTTACTTTTTTCCTGAATACATTATTGCAGATTTTCCTGTCATTGTGAAGTACTCTGTTCGTCGGGTTTCCAGTGATGGCCAGAGCGTTGATGCCATTCTTACATGTACATCAGATAGCAGACCCCCATCCTCAATAAGCTGGTTCTCGAATAGCATGGAACTCAACAACAGCACTCGCACCCAATTTCACCACATTCTTCTCCATAGTAGTACTTTGAGGTCGAGCAATTTGGTTATTTCTAATATTTCGGCCGAAGACGATGGCAACTATACATGTTTGGCTGAGACTGGGCTTGGGAACGGCAGCGCAACAATAACCTTGTTATATTCTGGTAAATACTTCACTGTCAGACCAAGGTGCATGCATGTCATATTGTTGATAATCGATAATACCAGATGACAAATGAGAACAGTATGATACTGTAACGATTGTAAAACCTAGGTAATGAGCTAATAACTCAGTTACAGTAACTTTTGTGTCAATGTTTTAACAAAAATTACGGTAGATAACTGTGTCGACTTTTAGAAACGGTTGATGCTTGAAGGGATCATTACACGTCCGACAATGCTCAGGTAAAAAATGATTTAGGTTTCACTTCGCCAAGGATACATTGTAAAGGTAATGGCTGTAAGTTCAGATTCAGATTCAGATTAAATTTATTGGTCCATTTGGAAATTCAGTTATTGGCATTACTATTAAAAGCACATGAACAGTATACAATATAACATAATATACACAAATAGATAATACACAGTAGCAAACGTACAATGACATATTGATATAGAAACACGGATATAATTCGTCTTGGGGTTAACGTTAGGTGTGGGACTAGAATTGGGGTTATGTTTAGGTAGCCTATATGGTTCGGCCCAGGTTCGAGATTTAGAGTTCAGTTGGGGTACGAGGTTGTCGCCGGAATATGTGGCGTACAACCTTTACTACGACAGTACGATATGAAATTTTACCAAAAGCAATTATTTTGATTGTATACATTTTGGGGTAACAAAACATGTTTAAGAGATCATTCCTTAGTACATGAAACTGTCACCATCTTTTTGAATTTATACCACGGATTCCAGATCCGCCTTATTAGTTCACAGTCGATCTAAACCAGACGACATCATCTACTCTCTTCGTTGCTTGGCAACCTGGAATCGATGATGAGTTTCAGCCAAATATCACTCTGGAGTATATTGCCAGAACAATCATCATGAAAGGATAGTTTTCAATATCGCAAAGGAAGATATATATGTATTCAGTCTTTTAAAAATGATTATTGGAAAATAGATGTATGCCAATACATTGAAATATAAACTAATGAATATAACTCAGCCTGAACTAAAGAGCACACTCTGTGGTTTGGATGTTGACATGGTGATACACTTATTAATAGGTTATACCTTTTTTATAAATTTAATTCATGGTATAATACAATACATGATTAGTAGTAGATGGCTGTATTATGCACATTTTACAGGAAAAAATAGAAATACATAGAATACAATAATGCAAATTGTAAATTTATACAAACACCCGCTGATAATCAGGATAGCTTGACCACTGTGAATCAATTAATTCAAGAAAAAACAAAAAACAGACCAAACAATATCATGAGTCATAAAATACATTTTGAAATTCAATGGAGAGAAATAATTGCATTTGTGATCAAACTTCGAAGTATTTAGAATAAGTTCAAAAGGAAATATAATTCTAAACAAAGGTTTGATTATTAAAACGTGTACAAATATTGCAAATCATAAGCCGTCAAAGTGGTCAAGAAACTTTCGAATTTTCTGCAGGGCCTGAATGGTGGGAAAGACTGTGTAGATGTTATTATAATCTAAGATTATATGTTTTGTATCATAGTCGAATTAACACTGTAAACAAAAAAGACAGATATATAAAATATATTAAGAGACTAAATTATTTCAAATTGAATACATAAAAAACATAAGAAACAAAGATATATCCTATACGAAGAAATACTATGAATTCAATTTGCAAAGTGTAACTAAACATATGATATGATCAAAAGATCCAATTGATAAATTTGTAAATTGTCTAAATACTGATTAAGACCGTTGTTGGGAGGAAAATGAGATTATAAATATGATAGTGTTTATTATATTGTTTAGAGGGGATAGATTGAGTTAGATTATAGAAAGATGGTAAGGAGGAAGTTGGAGAGAAAGAGAGAGAGAACGGGAGGGGAGAAAAATTGACTACATACGTGGATATTACAGGAGGCATTAGTCCTATAAAGTGAATGTACTAAAAGAGTGTACAAGTAGGGTTCAAAAGACATAACAAATGGGAGAGGGCACAAAAACGGAGAGGACGAGAAGGAGGATCGGAGTGAGAGAAAGAGAGAGATAAAGAGAGACCCTTTATACCTGTACATGAATGTATATAACAAACCTTTGCGCGGTAATGTCTCCGAATCTTTGGAATATTGGATGACTGAAACACGATTAGCTTTATCACATGCACCATAATATTAAATGCTAGAGTTTCATCATAGGCTTAAAATTAACAATTAATTTGATTTTGATTTTTCAATTGGAAGTGGTTTTGTCACAATGTCTGAAGAGTAAACAGCGCCCTTCATGTTAAACAATTTACAGCATGCATACTGTCATTTTAATTCGATGGTTTGGTGAAGTTTGTGAAACTGAATTGATGTCAGGACAAAATGATATTTGTTTCACTTCTAACGCTATAAATCACTAATGATTCCTCCAAAGTACGAGCTATTCGTTCACAAGCATCTACTATCTTCGCACAGTCTGCTTGCACTTGTATTAAACGATAGTGTGTGTTATAAGCTCATCAAGAAGAATTTTAAATGGCAAGATTCGATTACTGTATATTGATGGCGATTTGTGGTGAAGTTCTTCTTTTTCTCGCAGTTATCATCTCTAAATGTGGTAAGTCTTATTTAATGTTTACGTCACAAAAGTTGCTCGTTTTTAGCCCAGGCGAAGAATTAGGGAGATATAACGTTGTAATAAATGTAATATGTTAACCAAACAGCGTTCCATTCACACCTTTTAAATGATGTCTTTCTCATAAGCCTTTTCGCAAAGATAAACTATCAAAAGAATTGTACCGAATGAGATCCTTGTCGTAAACCCCATTTGTTAGGTATTGCTCTCCTTTGCAAACACGTATTTAAAACAATTCGCGCAAGTTAAATGATATACTGGTTAAAAATTAGGCCATCGTCTTTCATCGTTAATGTGTTTAGCAGAGTCGGTTTTCGATCGGTGGCGTAGCTTTAGGAGGTGCGCAGGAGGGCATGCCACCCCCTCTATCCTGAGGTGGAAAACAATTAAATGAGAAACAAAATGGGGGAAAGAAATTGTGAACAGGCAAAAAGGAAAATGTGAAAACAGAAAGGGAAAAGGACATCCTTCACCCCCCTCCTAATCTGTAAATTCCCATTTCATTTTCTTTATACGTCTGATGCCCCAGCCTCCCCCACCATCCCCATGGTTACACTGCCCATTTGGTGGGTGAACTTGCGCTGCCCCACTGTTTCTGATGCATGCTATAGCAATATACCAAGTACATTTCCCTTCGAATTTGGTTTTATTGCACCCATACAGGATGCCATGCGTTTGAGGTGTCTATTCAGACATTCAATTCTCTTCCAGTCATCGGGGAAGATTTCACACTGGTCTGCACATTCACGCCTGAAACAAGAAATCGGCGGCTAATTTGGACCAAGGGTAACAACATTGTGGTTGCCTCTCACTCTTGTGTGTCGTCCTTGGCTTGTAAGGGGGTTACCGCTTCTAACCCATCTAAGTATAACGTAGTGGCAGACACTACCAGTGTAAATTTAACATTAAAACAACTTGACAACAATGACAGAGACAACTATCAGTGCAGAGTAAGCAGTTCATATGGAGAGGAAAACCCAGGATCAACTAGCACGCAAGTGACACCATTGTCACCAGGTATATTATTCATTATAATGAAGTTACACAGCAATAATCAAGGATAACATATTTGTTAATTCATGCTATATGAGTGTACTTTTGATTAAAATTTAAATTCAAATTCTCTTTTGCAATCTTGGATTATGTGAGTAGCAATATAGGATGCTTTAAAACAAATGGAAGTTTCATATTTATACATATTATTAAACGGGCAAGTGATTAACTTGATTCATACCAATTATATCATTGTTTAACTAAGTGTCAAGAAATATCGTAAGATATTGAGGGTTTGATAGTTGCTAACTTTCTTGGAGGGGACTTACGATAGTGTACAACGACAGCTTTAAAAACTAAATAGCTTAAAAAGTGTGTCTAAAAATAGCGTCTTAACGAAATATGTCAAGAAAAGTTGATACTACAATGCCTATAATTTCAAAATCGTAATCTAAGAACGGTTGTTTAGAGTAATCAATCAATCAAAAATAAAGTACTCCACTGTCAGAGTGGAAAGGAATCATTCGAAGCGATCTTTATTTATCGTGACTATTCCACCTTCTGTCGCCAGCTCCGCCCTTAAGTATCCTTATCACAGATGAGAGATCGAGCGGTTATTCCACTAACAACGCCAATATGACGATGATTGCGGGAGAGCCGCATTACATTACATGCACATCATACGGGGGAAGGCCTCCTGCAGTACTGGAATGGTGTTTACCAGATGAGTTAGTGGTTGTTCTTCAAAATCAGACTGATGTCGTACGAGACAATATCTATATCTCTCAGAAGGTTGTTAATATCACACCCTCTAGGAATGATCGAGGAAAGAATCTCCGCTGTAAGGCATCACACCCAGGACTTCAACGTAATCTTAATCGCTCCGTTCAATTAAATGTTCAAGGTAAGTAAACGTATTAAGTAGTGAGCATGTCTTCTCCGTAGTTTTGTAGTGTTAAATATATGTCCATGTCCTGTTCCTCTTAGTCGTTATGTATTGCTCCCCTCAGATCGCAAAATTGGAGCAGTGTAGGGAATCTCATTGAAAATTCCTCTTTTCTCTACAAGTTTTTTTCTTTCTATCCGTATGAACAAACGTGCACAGAAAATCGGTTTCTTTCCTAAAAACATTATCTAGCATTTCGTGCCTGATTTGTGTATCAATCTTTTTCTCACTTTATTTTATCAAGTTCTACCTTCTAGCATGCTGCTTTTTCCATTCGGAGAAAGCGACAAAAAAGGAAAAGAATCAACAATCATTTACGTTGAACAAGATTCATTGACTTCAGTCACTTGTAAAAGTATTGGATCACTACCAGCAGTTAAACTATCATGGAGACTTGACGATACCAACAACATTCTTCCCGGAAACATAAGTCTTTCAAAGTATCCAAATGCTTTAGATCAAAGTCTGTATGACACTCAAAGTACCATCGCAATACATATACAAAAGAAGCGCCACGGAAAGTTTCTTCAATGCTTTGCATTTCTGGATGAAGTCTTTATCGATCGAACAATAGCGAAACTGATGGTCAATGGTGAGTAAACCTAAATAAACACGCACACACACATACACACACACATATATCAGGACTCGAACTTGCTTTTGATAGCTTTGACATATTGGATGATAAATATTGTATCCACTGAAAGGCATGATATTCGCTCCTTTTTTATGACTCTTGTATGTATCATCTTTTATCCATTTTAAAGAGACTATTAATAGTAATACGTTAGCATCACCTGTGACTTGGAGGGAAAAGCGAACGTTTATCACTACATCCCTCTGATCTGTGATCGCTGTATTTATACTAGAGATAACGTCTTAGAGCTCCCAAAATTTTAGCAAGTTACACGTTTGACTTACTAAGGTTTTAACCATAACCATATATTTCCTCTCTATGTAAAGGGCCACCAGATGATGTTACAATGATCATACCAGAGGATTTACACGGTGGTATAGAAACCAACATAAACTGCAGAGCTGCTAATGTGTACCCTGCTCCGCTTATCCATTGGTACATCGAATCTAGAAATGTGACACGTGATTCGTCTCTAAAGACTTCAATGAATGAAGATGATCGATATGATGCTGAAAGCACCCTTACCTTCATACCAAAGAGGTTTGATCATGGAAAACCTCTTTTCTGCGAGGCAGTTCAATCTACAACACATAATATGCAGGCTGTTCAACCTCCAACAACCTCAATGTGGTCATTGAATCATAGCATGGTGTTGAACATATCATGTGGGTATCCATTTTCATTAAAACTTTTGATAAGGATATTATGATAGGCAAACTGTAAATACTGCCTACTAGGTCATTGGTCTGTCTGTGCGTTCATCAACGATTCTCAAGAGTCCTCAACAGCTTTATTTAATTATGCAAATCTGTAACTCTATTTTGGAAATGCTTCGCACGTCGCATGTGGGTGTCGCTTTTAAATCTTTTAACATGATGCATATGGACAACTACCAGTCAAATGATAGGCTTTATTTATATTTTCCTCTTTTTTCACGCATGTCATTGACAGGTCTATTCATTCATTTCCATCCCCATTCCATGCCACACCTCTGCTGTTAAAAAATAATTTTGTAATGCATTTTCTATTCACTAGACGTCCCAGTTGTATCTATAACTTATCGACGGCTTACATCAAATAATGTACGTGCTGGACTTATGTTGACATGTACTGCAGACGGAAATCCTTTTGCCTCTGTCTTCAATTGGTTCTGTAACGACACACGGTTGTCCAACGACACCCGTATTATTACACTGTTTGAGACTATACCCGAAGGTGAAACACTGACTTCCAGTGAAGTGGCGATTCCAAACCCCCTGTCTGAAGATCCTTGTAATTACAAATGCGTAGCTTTTTCAAGCTATGGTTCCGGTAGTGCAGTCTTCAACTCCACAATATCTCGTAAGTAGGACTATTTCTTAAGATTCATTAGTGTCTCGTGCATCTGGCACTCTATGTTCATTGAATTACATGGTCATTGCTTCCAAATAAAACACTAAACCTATATCCACAAAAAACGTATTCTATTTATCATTAACGATACAAGTTAAAGCTGAAGAAACCAGACCCTACTTTTTTTTGTATTCATGCTTTACCACTGGTTAACCTTTTAATGCAGTTATTCTCGATTCACCTTCATCGCTTATCGTCGACCAAAACCGAACGACATCTTCAACTCTCTTCGTTATCTCGCAACCTGGATTCAACTTTACATTACGACACGACTTGCATTATTAAAGTGAAAGTACAATAAAGTAAATTAAAATACTACAACATTGCAATATCATTCAATCTTATACTGCCTAAGGTGTCAGTTAGAGTTAGTTTTCCGAACCCCCTTTTCATTTAAAATGGACCATTCCAATTATGTCCTTCAGAAAAAATAATTGCTTTCACTTTCGCAGCGTGATAGAGAATTTATAAGCGTGTCAGCCACTGTTATTTGTGCCCAGTCATTCTTCCATTGACAACCGATATTGCTTCCATCTAACTTTTTATTAGCAGATATTCTGGTAAGTTGCACGTTGGTTCCTGACATAAACGTCCTCGGGTTGAATATACAGGGAGAGATAATCCACTCATGACAATATGAATTATTTTCTTCGAACATTTATCTATCTTGCCTTCATCGTTTCTCAAAGTTATGAGACAAGCATGTCTACTCGTATTTGGAACCCAGAGGTCCTCACAGTCGTTGGAGAGAACATCACACTTGCCTGCATTTACACGCCACCATCCACGTCTCGTCTACTAACTTGGCAGGACGAGAACGGCAACATACTGGCTATCGATAGATGCCAAGGAGTGGGATGCAGAAACGAGCAAAATGTTCCAGATATATCCAAGTACAGTTTGAGAGCAGATTCTTCCAGCGGAAATCTAACTATTAGGGATTTAACAGTGGATGACAGCGGCATGTATCAGTGCTTAGTAGGCACTTTTTCTGATGCAGCTTCCGATGGAATCGATCTGAATGTGGTGCTATCAGGTAACATGTTATGTTGTGTCATATTATTTTCGGTATACGTATACAAAGTTCAATTAAATGTGGTATAATGATAATAGGGTTAGATTTGTGTCACTGTACGAAGAGAGACATATTTCCAAATAACTAGTCTAATTCCATTTTGTGACTGATAATTATGCCACTGCAGTCACTGCAATTTTGGTACATTTCTGTCTCAGATGTCATAGTCTTTGGGAGAAATCTCGCTTGATAATTGTTATTCTAAGAATGAAAACTGTATGCACGTTGTTTCACTTCCAGCCGAACCTAGATTACTTTCCATCACTGATGGTTGGACTCCGAATCGATACAAGTATGGATCATCTGTGACCATCACATCTGGTAGAACCCACAACCTGACGTGTTCAGTCCAAGACGCTAGACCACCTGCAAAACTAGAATGGTACATTCCTGAAGAAGTGCAGGTTCGACTGGAAGATCAGTATAACGCTGTTCATGGTGACGCTTACATCTCTCGAAGAGTTGTTTATGTAACTCCGTCTAGGAACGATGATGGAAAGGTTTTCCGCTGTGTGGCATCGCATCGGGAGCTGGATAATGAGCTTCAAATATTCATCCAATTAGATGTTCAAGGTGATTATCTTAACAATGATATCATCCCATGTTTGCTCGGTGTGTGTGTTCTACCTAATGGGTGAATATTCCTCCCAAATGTCAGGATTTTCTTAAATGAATGAAACATTCAACATCTTCTAAATCGTTCCCACTCTTATGTATGTTTCATATTCTTGTAGGAAATCATAAGAACGTCAATAGATCCCATGATGCCTTCATCGATATCATACTGTTTTCATATTGTTACCAATAGTTCACTTCAGTATCTCTCCTCTCAGTAGCTGACTCCGTATGAAATGTAGGTTCTTCCTTTTTCTACCAACTCAGTACCCCCAAGTGACCTACAGATTACCGCGTATGGATCCATAGCTACCAATGCAACAGAGACAAGAAGTGTCAACGTATTTGAAGATTCTGCAACATCATTTACCTGCAATAGTGTAGGATCTCGTCCAAAAGCTGTTATATCATGGATCATTGGTTCGGACGACGACCTAGGAAGCACGACATCTACGTTTACCACGAATGAGGCCGACCAAGGTCTACGTGACACCAAGTCGACTCTACTGTTGATTCCAAAGAGGAGGCATCACAATAAACTTCTTCGATGTGTGGCCATTGCGGGTATAAATCAAAGTCAAACAGATGTGAGGCTTATAGTGTTTGGTGGGTATTCGTACGTTCTAACAATGATATCTCACCACGATTTTTCAATTCTGCAACAAGATATCTCAAAAGAGTAAAAATGTAGAAAACGAAAAGTAAATTTCTATAGATATCAACAGATGTTTTCTGTTGTCAGAAGAAATGTTGTATGAGATTCATAGGTTATTGTTGCTTAAAATATATCATCAGGTTTAAGTTCCTGTGTCGGTACATATGTTATATGCAAGTGAATGGGGCTTATATTAAAAACAAAATGTGACATAAGAAATGCACTTTGATTTTCAAGGACCACCAGATCCTCCCTACCTAAATAGAACGGAAGGATCGCAGGATGGAGTGTCATTAAACGTAACTTGCACATCGAACAACGGCTACCCAGCACCAACCTTCCAGTGGTACATTGGATCAAAGAACGTCACCGAAGATTATAATGCACAGTACTCGAGGAATATAGATCATCGACTGGACGCCATAAGTGTTTTCAATTTTACACCCACGGTAGAAGACCATGGGGAACTCCTTGTCTGTCAAGTTGTTCAACCAAACGCTGTATCCATGAAGTTTTGGAGTGTCAGTGAGGTGCTTCATGTTCTTCGTAAGTCTGATATATTTAATCCTAAATCATTCATCATGTAGATCTTATTACGAGACAGGTATATTACGTTGCCTCACCGTCATAGAGACATTACAACCATTCACATATTTTGTGTTAGCATCCTGTTTGCTTTGAGCCGGCGATTCTATTTACTTTTCTATGATTATATTGAACAGGCAAGGTAAGCTTTTTTGTTTTACAAACATCACCTGGCTTTATTGTATATATATTCTTTTACGAATTACTGTTTATGTTTCAAGAACATTTCTTAACCATACAGATTTGGTTTAGATTACTACCCAAGTATACCATATACCTGTAGAAAGACCATTCTATGTTACGATAAAAGTAATGACATGCTAGTTTTACACAATATTGGTAACTATTAAAATAAAACATAATCTCAAATGATATTTTCCTGTACCTCGCATTATTGTTCCCTGAACGAATTTTGTTCTTTCTAAATACAAACATGTAGATTCTCCTGCCATTGTGGACTACTCTCTTCGCCGGGTTTTTAGTGGTCACCACAGCGTTGATGCCATTATGATATGTACTTCAGATAGCAGACCCCTAGCCTCGATAACATGGTTCTTGAATGGCAAGGAACTCATCAACGGCACCCGCCATCACATTCACCACAGTCATCCACAAGAAGATAACTTGGGGTCGAGTGTTCTGATTATTGTAAATATTTCGGCAGAAGACGATGGCAACTATACATGTTTGGCTGACTCAAGGCTTGGGAGTGACAGCGCAACTATAACCTTTTCATATTCTGGTAAATATTTTACATTGCCTGTTACAGTGCTGTGCCAATTATAATCCAAGATAACAAATGAGAACAGTATCGTACTGCTACGATTGTATATTGTTACAGTAAATATCGGCAAATGTTACGGTAGATTACTTTGTCGACCTTTATGACATGTTAAACAAAGTCCCAATAAAAATTGATTTTGGGTTTCAGTTGGGTTGAATATTGTAAAACTGCCTGAAAATTGGGTGAACGTAAAGGGTTAGGATTAGGTTTAGGTAGAGGGTTCGGCCCAGGATAATAACAAAAATTAAAAATTAGAATTCGGCTGGTGAACGAAGTGATCGGGTTGTCGCAAGAATATGTGACGTACAGTCGTCACTACTACAGTACGATATGAAATTATATCCAAATAAATTGTATTGCTTGGATGCTTGTTGATTTTCGGGCAACAAATATTTTGTCTCTGTCACTGATATAATCTTTTTGAAATTTCTCCCAGGGATTCCAGATCAACCTTATGAGTGCACCGTCGATCAAAACCAGACGACATCATCTACTCTCTTCGTTGCTTGGCAACCTGGAATCGATGATGGGTTTCAGCAATATACCACTTTGGAGTATATTACGAGGAAAAATCATCATTAGAGGATATATATCTATATCGCGAAATACAATATATATGTAGTTAGTATTTTTAAAGATAATTACTGTAAAAAAATAAGGAGCGTTATGCCTATACATTTAAAGAAAGGCTAATGAGTACAGGTCGCCCTGACCTAAATAGCACACTCTCTCGTTTGTATGTGGACATGGTGATACAGTCATTAATAGATTGTACTTTATTTATTCATTTCATTCATGGTATAATATAAATCATTATTAGTAGTCAATGGCTGAATTATTTAATTCAATTTAATTCAATTTAATTCAATTTATTTACTCAACCATAAAAAGATACATGTACAATAATAATTCATGAAAATATAAAAAACATGGGGTTAGGAGCCCCTGAGAAGTTTGAAAACAAACTTGTGATTGGGGCACCAACCATGACACATATATCGAGAAAATTAACAAAAAACAACAATAACGGGAAAACAAATATAAACAAGAAAAAAAGATTATAAAGACATTTACAGCAGAGCACCAGCAAAGGATGCACACAGGACACGACGTCAAGCGACACTGTGTCACTATATGCGCCCCCCGCTGGTGCTTTGCAGTATTACAAAACATTTATATACAAAATATTATTTAAAAAAAAAAAAAAAAAAAAAAAAAAGAACAAGGGGAGCAAGTTATTCATTATTTAATTGAGCGTGGTTTTTGTACTGCAAGAACATTTCATTTTTTAAGAGTTTTTTAAATATATCAAGAGTTTTACTTAGTTTAATATCATTGTCTAGGTCATTCCATAACTTAATTCCATTACAGCGTAAGGAATTTTGACTAATTGTAGTTTTGGGAAGAAATTGATGAAGATCTGCGTGTTGACGGGTGAAATATGAATGATAGGAGGCATTTGTGCTAAAAAGATCATTAAAAATATCTGGCAAGGCATTCGTATGATAATGATACATAAAGATATAAGTATACATAAGTACAAGGTCAGAGACCTTTAATGTTTTACATTCAATAAATAAATTGCTTGTATGGTAATTAAATGGTACATTACAAACTGTTCTTATTGCTTTTTTCTGAGTAATAAAAAGTCTACTTAAGTGTGTTTTAAATGTATTCCCCCAAATCATACAACAGTAAGGCGTCACGTCAAAAATGTCTTAGCGTGCTGCACGCCGGGGGTTTGGATCGCACGCCAAAGGCATGCCTCTAATCTTCCAGACCTCACGCATCCGGTTTGCTTCACTCAATCAACTGATTACCTCATGCCGCTTGCGACCACACGACACTCTGAGCATGCTACACGCAAGGAGCATGCGTAGCTTAGCGCTGAAGATTATCCCAGTGCGCCTGCATCGGGTATGGGTCTTTAAAAATACTAATATTGCGCTCCGCTCGCAGTCGGCACGCCATGTTCATGTTGGCTCGTTATTTAGACCTGTTCTTTCCGGTATTAAACCTGGTAGACGTCTTTTCAAGCCTAAAATTGCCTTTCCCTGCCACTAATTAAAAGTAGTGGACTTGAGGGTATTTCCAAAGTATTTACTATCATTATCCATTGCTCCTGTTTTTTGGTACTTTCATATTATTCATTATAATTGTACTTTTTCATAAAACATGTCAAGTTTTCTCTAACATGAAATTCGTAGAACAGCGTATTTACAGCTCCGCGATGTCTGTACCATAGTGACTTTCGCTGATACCTTTCCATACAATGTTTTTTAATTTTTATTTTGGTCCAGTTTTTGAGGAAAATTTTGCAACGACTCAGCTAGTCGGTGAATCAGCGGGGGGGGGGGGGGAGGGAGTAAGAGCATTTTTGTTTTCGTCTTGGAAATTTGAAAATTATGCCGACCGATATTTCGTTCAGTAGGGGGAGGGGGCGAGCGGGAATCACTTTTTTATTGATCACCCTTTTATAGCAAAAGTGTTTTTTGTTTGTATCAAAAACAAATTGAGGGGAGGGGTGGGGTTTTTTTCCTCTAAAACACACACATTAAAAAAGAATAAGGGAGGGGTTAACCCCCCCCCCCCTCCCTCCCCCCTGTATACGCGCCTGTCCTCGGCCAGTTTCATTGTTCCTCTTACGTAAGTTAGCTGTAGGTGGGCCGAGACTCAACTCTTTTCGCATACTCTATATATAGGTCTCAAATACTTTCAAATATTTCTGTGTCATTTTTGTTTGTATATTCTTCGTCAATACTTACAAACTATAATTGTCAAAATTTGCCAATACTGTACTTACAAACTATAACGTTTCCCTTATCATCTTCCGCTCTAGAATCGTATTTTTTATTTTTTATTTGTTGAGTCCTTTTCACATTTTTCTTCAAGATTGATTCTGTTTTTGTATTAAAGGTATTCATGCTATTTTTGTTAAAATATAAATAAAAGAGAAAGTTTATTTTTTCTCTTTATATAATGTTGTCCACCTTCTTCTATACAATATGACGAGGGGCAAATGAGCTTTTAATAGCTTTACTTCCAAGTAAAAATCCAAGTTAGTATTAAGTCTAAGCACCAGGTCTATGGGCAAAGTATTTTTTAATTTTACGTGAGTCACTTGCCACTTCTTGGCCCAAACCAAATAATCAATCCAAAACCACTTGAAGGTCCACTCGACTAAAAAGAACACTAAAATCTGTGTAAAATTGAATTAATTTTCTACTTTTTTCTACTCGATGACTTGATTCACTTGATCCGCTTTTGCTCCGTACCACACATCCACACACAAGGGAGGAGAAAATAATTATTCAAACGATTTCATCATTTTCATTTTAGCAACCTTTAATAGTATTATGCATGAAATATATAACACTTGTCGATTATTTTTATTCAATTTATACGTGCTCATTTCACAAATTATTATAGTAAACGTATATATAAATTACATGCATCTATTATCAATCGAACTTAACTCCATTATATGACATATACATTTATATTCAAATTACTATCCCTGCTATGACCCTGTTGTTATATTGTTTGTGAAACAATCAAGTAAATAGTGTGATCGAATTACTCTCTGCAAGCCCATGGAAATGAGCCACCAAATCATGCATTGACTATCAGATTGGAGCTATTTTGTCTCGGCTATGCATTTTCAGATAAAATTTCTTGTTAAATGCCACACTTGAATCGCTATTAAATGTATTCAACTTTAACAATTCAATGAAATAAATCAACAAATAGCTTTCTTCAAAGCCGATTATCTAATTGAATTATCAAACAATGTTAGAGGAAAGAAAAGCATCTCCATGTTCGTTGATATGCTGAAATGTAAATCAACTTCAGATATTTGCAATATATACATCATATAGAATGCCTTATTTATGCATGAGAAATAATTCCCTGCGCCTGGAGAATCGTTATTTTCATGGGTGGTTGTAGGAGTTTACATGTTCATGTACCTATCGGTGAAACTTACGACGGTGGTCAGTTACGTCCTTCTGACTGTTAAATACATACGAGCACTCCGGAAAGCTGCACCTCCCAAGACCCTTCTCTCTAAACAGTGGTAGGTGTTCACAGGGAGGAGCACGAGGTACCAACAACGATTCTCCAAATGTCATGAAATGTCCAGGGTGCGTAGAACTTGGCTGTGGAGATGGAAAAGCACGCAAACAGTCCAGTAGATCTGCTGAAACTCGAGGAGGCTTCCTTGCACAGTACAGACATTCTTCTCTCTTGCACTTCGTGAAAATGATCGTTCCAATGCGTCTGTCGATGTGCTGCATGCAGAAGTCGAAGTTGTCTTTGAAGTCGCTTTCTTTCAATGCCTTAGCCGATCCGCCGAGGACCCGCTTAACCTCAACATAGTCCTTGCCACATTCGGGAACATACCCGCTCGGTACACAGTGAACATTCACATCACTTCCATTGAATGTAAGATGATTCCAGTGGACGTCCCTGATTGATGAGGTTGCTGCGTCGAAGACCATATGTTCCTTTGTTAGCTTTTCTTGTGCAGACAGTCGTGCTTGTGCACATGGAGGAACTGCTTCTCCTTCCAATGTCGAACGCAGGTATACCGATGCTAACGCATGAGTACAAGGTGCCCAGAGATGTTCGATGGGGTTCAAGGCCGAGTCCCCGGGGCAGTAAGACGTGATGACGAGAGCGTCCAGATCGGCATCCTTGAAGAACCTCGAGTAGTAGAACATATTAGTGATATGATTCACATTGAAGTCTGGTCCGCCGTCAACAATCATGAAGAGTACCGATTTATGCGAAGATTTCCTCTGTATAATCTGTGACATGTTATCCAGATGGGAAGCTATGTTGCATGCGGAACGCGGACTCCTCAAGAAGATTTCAGACGGGCCTGATTGGGGGGATCTGCAACAAGAAAAAAAGAAAAGACAGGACAAAATTAACACATTGATAACACTCATCAAACAAATTGTTATCAACAGCAAGTTAAAGGGCAATCCAGCCTTTACGTAAAGTTGTTATGAGGGGAAGCAGAAAATCAGAGAATCGGATTAATTAAAGTTTGAGCGAAAACGGATGAATATTGACAAAGTCACCTTTTTATTTTTATGTTTCATTATTAATGGGAGGACCTCGATATTCCTGCCAAATTTTGAAAAATAATCGTTATATAAATTTTAGCAATTTTAGAGATAATTAGCATTTTACGAAAAGGAGATTAAGGATGTGCAAGATAAAAGTGATCATCCATCATTTATTTGGCTTGAAATAATTAAAAATGTATGAAAATAGGAATTGAATGTTGAAAGGAACATACTATCAAATTATTACTAAAAGCAATAAAACAAAACTTAAACAAACTAAAATTGTTTTTCTTTTTGTTTTACCAGACAGACAAAGCAAAAGTATGTGAACTACTACTTAGACAAATATTTGTTATTACCGTATGCGAAAATTATTTGTCTAATTAAAGGATCACTTGTATAGGTTAACAACATTATTATTATCTCAATTTATTTGACTTCTGAAATAGATTCATTTCATTGAAATGTTTGACGTATGCGCCTTTCCAGAAAACAATTTTAATTGAAAGATACCGATTTATATAGCGTACATGTAGATCGAGTGTTTGGCTATTTTGAAAACAAGATTGGCTCATGTTAAAGGGGCATTGGGATATTAAGAAGATACTCACACATAATGGTCTCTGCCAAGGTTGTCTTTGGTGAGAAGGGTGGATGGCTCGAGCTCAAGGTACCCAGAAGGCGTCAGTAAGTACCCAGGAGTGGGGAAGTCATGGTCGTAGTAGACTGGCTTGTCGTTGGTTGGGAATATTTTCCGGATTTTGATGCGTCGGTCCACGGCCAATGTAGTGTCGCCCACCTTGACTTTATTTTTGTTGTCGGCACTGTAGATCATGACCTCGTGGTTGTGTTTCGAGGCACACTCCATCAAGTACCGGACCCTGGCAGAGTAGAAGTGGCTGTTATCGTTCCCTTTTCTGGCCGAGTTCTCCTTCGCAGGCACCCTTGCTTCGATGAGTCCAGCATAAGACTTGGAGGCGTTACAAGATCTGTTTGGCGGCATCATCCAGCGAGCAACTGTTCGGTCACCTGTTCATGAACAGAGGAGAAGAGGGGGACGATTAAGATATAAAGACAATCAAATGCAACTCCCATCCCTTCGGTCATGTGTCACGTAAACATAGAACAAATGTTACTTACTCAAGTTTGGATGAGACTCTTGAAGACCAGGAACAGTCTCTTGCACGTGTTCCTTGATGTTCTTGATAGTAGACCCGCAAGTTCCTATGCTTTCCTGACGACGTCGATGCGCTCTGAACCCGTTGTCGGCGATGTATCGGGAAGCTGTCAGAATGACTTCGGGGAATTTATCTCGAACAGACGGTCGTCCTTTTTCTCTTTTTGGTGCCGAAGTGTCCCGGCGCTTCTTCCTCTTCCTCTCTGGGCCTGTGGTCGTTGAAAGCCAACTCAAATCCACTTGAGGAAGTGAGCTTGCAGCAGAATCCTTGGTATTATCCGTAAACATGACGAGAAGCTAGTACGAAGAACTTTATGAGCGATGTAACCAGCTTGATGTGACGTAGCGAAGTTGTAAACAGCGAAGTGTGTCGCTTTCGGAAAGGCGGCTGTTTAAATATAGGTGCAAGACAGTATTGTTTCCAAAACAATCCCACATCAGCCTGGCTGACAGATCCCCCGCCTCCCTCCCCTTTCCCCTTTGACCGTGTATTGTCCGTTACTTCCATTCAATACACTATTCTTTAGAATATTCGCCCATATGCCGGCGGGTTGGGCAAAGAAAATGTTGAATGTCCGAGTTACGTATAAACGGACATGTCATTGATATCTCTATTAATTCACTAAACTTTCATGTATATCATTGCTCTTCTGTCAAATGATTGACGGTGAGCATTTTACACAAATAATATGATGCTTTACTTCAATGAAACTCGATAAACATGTTCAATCACAATGTTAATGAAACGTAGATATAAACGGGAAGGTGGCTAATGTGCCTAGATCTTTCTATCAAGTTCAGTTGAAGTTCCAGATATAGGTCTGCACATGTTGCAATATAAGCTCATAATCAGCTCAAACTTAAACCCTTCAGTGTTTATACACCACTCAGATATTTAAACATTTGTTTAAGTTTTTTTTTACCCGTTCCTTCCGAGAACCGTGGAGCGCACTCACAGACGGGAATCTGGTAACCCTATGGTATGCCATGTTCCCATAATAGGCAGGTAAATGACGTCTTAATTTACAAGCCTAAAGTTGCCATTCCCTGCCTTTAATTCACTAAACTAATGAAGGTACAATTTATTTTGATGAAACAGAGCTCTACAATCAAAATCAAAACTTTTACTTTCTATATTTTGTGTACAGTAATATTATTCTCATTTCGACACTATCAGCCGCGCATTCTCTATTTTCGTTCTCTATGATAAATATAAGGTATATGTGTTGATCATCAGGGATATGTTATAAACATTTATCTCAAAGAAGGAATGATACTGGCTTGCAAGCAAATGGCAGAATATAAAACAATATGAAAAATGAAGGTGGAAAACGACATTGACGGAAAGACAGAGAGATAGAGAGAGAGAGAGAGAGAGAGACAGAGACAGACTTAGATAGATAGAGACAGAGAGAGAGGGGAAAAGAGGGAGAGAGAGAGAGAGAGTGAGAGAGAGAAATAAAGAGAGAGAGGGCCGGGGTAGAAAGATTGACGAAGTTTGTACAGTAATATTCTTCTCATTTCGAAATCAGCCCTTCGTTCCGTTTTTTCCTTCTTGGTATCAAGGATATAAATGGTATAAAGATTTTTCTCAAAATCAAAAGGAATAATTTTGGAATAAAAACAAATAGCGGAACGGAAAAAAGTACGAGAGATGAAATGGAGAAGGGGTTGAGAGAGTAAGCGAGAGAGAGGAGCAATCAGTTATCCTATCATCTTTTCGTTTGTTATTTTTCTCTCCTGTCACCAACCATCCCCCCCCCCCCCTCCCCCGCTCTGGTTTCTTCTTTTAATAGTTTCATTTTATCATGGTTATTATATTTCCGCTAAAGTATGTTTTGATCGGCTCTCGAATTTGCACGTTCGATAAATCTACGCTTGGTTGCATGTTTTTACCCGTTCCTTCCGAGAACCGTGGAGCGCACTCACAGACGGGAATCTAGTAACCCTATGGTATGCCATCATTGCCATGTTCCCATAATAGGCAGGTTAATGACGTCTTAATTTACAAGCCTAAAGTTGCCATTCCCTGCCATTAATTCACTAAACTAATGAACGTACAATTTATTTTGATGAAACGGAGCTCTACAATCAAAATCAAAACTGTTACTTTCTATATTTTGTGTGCAGTAATATTATTCTCATTTCGACACTATCAGCCGCGCATTCTCTATTTTCGTTCTCTATGATAAATATAAGGCATATGTGTTGATCATCAGGGATATGTTATAAACATTTATCTCAAAGAAGGAATGATGCTGGCTTGCAAGCAAATGGCAGAATATAAAACAATATGAAAAATGAAGATGGAAAACGTCATTGACGGATAGACAGAGAGATAGAGAGAGAGAGAGAGACAGAGACAGACTTAGAAAGATACACTGTAAAAAAAATAATAGTCGAAATAACTCAATAAAATTGAGGAAAATGATTGCCTTATTTTGATTAAGTAAATATTACCTACGGCATCTTAAGTAGAATTTACTTATTTTGCTGAATAAATTTTTACTCAGTTAAATCGAGTTACATTAACGTAAATAATTTAAGTATTGTAATCATTTTAGATAATTAAAAAAAAGCTATGATAGGATTACATATTGCACGATTTGGTACCCATCTAATCTAACAAGTAACATCCACTAATCATTCACTACTTCTATTTAAGATTAATCACTAATCACTAACACTACTTCTATTTAAGATTTAACCGTATATATATATCTACCACCATCACAGACTATTACATACGCTTCAATTCGACACATATTGAAAGGCTCCAAATTTTATATATACTTGATCGTAGCATCTTAAAAGGAAAATTGGTTAACAATTTCCTGAAATATCAAGTTTTGATTTGTTTTAAACTGGGTAACAATTACAAATTGTGTTGTCTTTGCTTAGCCATGTTAAATGAATTAGTAAATGTTTTAAAGTCCTTAAATTTTCATTCAACCACAAAAAAGAATTGTTTTATTTAAAAAAGAGTTTAATTTGGTCTTAATGAATATTCATAAATTATGTAAATATTTCTATTACGCACTGCATCGGTCCTTACTTTAAAAAGATAAGAATAATCAACATAAATTGTTTGAGTAATACGTATAATTTCTGATTTTCGAGTTAAAATTACTAAATTAATACAAGCTGAAATTACTTAAAGTTCTTATGTATTTGATTTTACTTAAATATTCCACGTATGTTCTACTAAATTGAAAGTTTGAGTTAGCAAGACTTAAATTTAGTGCGTAAGTGGCAAAACTGATGTTTTCAAGTAAATTCTACATGGACAAAATACGTAAAAATTACCAATGAACAAATTCTTTTTTACAGTGTAGAGACAGAGAGAGAGGGAAAAAAAGAGGGAGAGAGAGAGAGAGAGAGAGAGTGAGAGAGAGAAATAAAGAGAGAGAGGGCCGGGGTAGTAAGATTGACGAAGTTTGTACAGTAATATTCTTCTCATTTCGAAATCAGCCGTTCGTTCCGTTTGTTCCTTCTTTGTATCAAGGATATAAATGGTATAAAGATTTTTCTCAAAATCAAAAGGAATAATTTTGGAATAAAAACAAATAGCGGAACGGAAAAAAGTACGAGAGATTTAATGAAGAAGGGGTTGAGAGAGTAAGCGAGAGAGAGGAGCAATCAGTTATCCTATCATCTTTTCGTTTGTTATTTTTCTCTCCTGTCACCAACCACCCCCCCTCCCCAGCTCTGGTTTCTTCTTTTAATAGTTTCATTTTATCATGGTTATTATATTTCCGCTAAAGTATGTTTTGATCGGCTCTCGAATTTGCACGTTCTATAAATCTACGCTTGGTTGCATGTTTTATAATCTTGGGCTAATTATTTTGTATTGGATTTCGGGGTATCAAATGATCAAATGAAATTTGCATGTTTAAGTGTTTATACAGTGTTACAGAAAAGTATTTGTGTTTAGTGGTTTCCCAGTGTATTAACATTCATCTCCGTCCTCTCTCTTTTCCTTTCTTAGCCTTTCTTCCCTCTCGATCACTCCTATTGTTTCATTTCGTATTGATTATTTCTGAGCTAGTAAATATGATACCCATCTTCCTTCCCTTGCATGTATGTCAACTTAAACTATAAACACGCAATTAATGTTGTTATTCTTGTTTCCCTGTTAAATACATTTTTGTCAGTATCTAATTTCGATTCTTTCACTCAAAATCTATCACAATCACTAACATTATGGCGCATAATATATGAACGCAACGTAGCCAGAGCGTGAAAGCCTAGTTGATTAGTTAAAAGAGAGGGAATGGAGGGGGGGGGGGGGGGGGTCGATGAACAAAGGGGAAGCGTTGTCCGTGAATTGTTCGTGACATCTAATCAATATACTACTGTTCACCATATATAGGCCGGCGGGGTTGGGCAAAGGCAACATTTAATGTCCGCGATCCCATTGTTACCTCTATACTATAAGCCGACCAAAATATCTAATTACATATAGATAGGCACAAACCCTCAGAACATATTTTAAGGGTTTATTGTGTCAATTATAATTACGTATTTTGATAAGCTCTCGAGTCTGTACGTTCTATAAGTCTTAAGTCGGTTGTATGTTTATAATCTTTGGGGAACTTTTGTATTGGTTTCTGGGGTAACAAATGATCAAATAGAAATCAATGGAATTCAAAATCAACGTTTGCGTGTTTAAGTGTTTATAAAGTGTTACAGAAAGGTATTTGTGTGTAAGTGGTTTCCCAGTGTATTATTTCTTTGGTTAATTCATATCTTTCCTCTCTCTCTCTCTCTCTCTCTTTTCCTCTCATTAGCTTTACTTCCCTCTTGATCACTCATATTGTTTCATTTCATACTGATTATTACTGAACTATTAATCAAATATGATACCCACCTTCCTTCCCTTGCATTAACGTCAACTTAAACTATAAACAAGCAAATAATGTAGTTCTTGTTAAACTGTTAAATACGTTTTTGTCATTATCAAATTTCGATTCCTTTGCTCAAAATCATTTAAAATCACGAACATAGTTTTGACGCATAATATATGCACGCAACGTAGCCATAGCGTGAAAGGCGAGTTTCATTATTTTAATAGAGAGGGGAGGGGGTGGGGGGGGGGGGGGGGGTGGTGCCGTATTGATTATTTCGGAACTAGTAAATATTATACCCATCTTCCTTCCCTTGCATTTATGTCAACTTAAACTATAAACAAGCTATTCATGTTATTGTTCTTGTTTCTCTGTTAAATACTTTGTTGTCATTATCTAATTTCGATTCTTTTACTCAAAATCTATCTCAATCACTAACATAATATGGCGCATAATTTATGAATGCAACTTAGCCATAGCGTGAAAGACTAGTTTATTAGTTTAAAAGAGAGGGAGTGGGAGGGGGGTCGAAGAACAAAAGGGAAGTGGCGTCCCGTGTATTGTTCGTGACATCCAATCAATACAGTACTGTTTAATGTTCGCGATCCCATTGTTATATGTACTATAAGCCTACCAAAACATCTAATTACACATATGTGAGGCATAAACCCTCAAAACACTACTTGGATGAGGTGTATCGTACATTATATTATGTTCACTTATATAACTACGAATAACATCTGTATAGGTCATCATCAGCTCAAAGTTAAGCATTTGAGTGTTTATATACACCTCAAATTTTTAAAACATTTGTGTTTAAATTCAACACGAAATAAAACACTTGTGAGTGATAATAAACACGTGCTAATTGATATGTATCGTGTTTAAGTATTTATAGATGAGAAAAATATGTTTAGGGATGTGTTATACACCCCGTTCCACTACATGTTTTTAGGGTTAAATGTGTCAATTATAATAACATATTTTGATAAGCCCTCGAGTTTGTACGTTCTATAAGTCTTAAGTCGGTTGTATGTTTATAATCTTAGAGGAATTTTTGTATTTGGTTTCTGGGGTAACAAATGATCAAATAGAATTAAAAATCAATTTTGGCGTGTTTAAGTGTTTTATAAAGTGTTACAGAAAAGTATTTGTGTTTGAGTGGTTTCCCAGTGAATTATTTGTGTGTTAATTCATCTCTTTCCTCTCTCTCCTCTCTTTTCCTCTCTCTAGCTTTTCTTCCCTCTCGATTACTCCTATTGTTTCATTTCACATTGATTATTACTGAACTATTAATCAAATATGATATCAACCTTCCTTCCCTTGCATTAACGTCAACTTAAACTATAAACAAGCAATATAATGTAGTTCTCGTTAAACTGTTAAATTCTCATTTGTCGATCGATCATTATAAAATTTCGATTCTTTTGCTCAAAATCTATCAAAATTACGAACATAATATGACGCATAATATATGCACGCAACGTAGCCATATTAGCGTGAAAGGCGAGTTTCATTATTTTAATAGAGAGGGATGGGGTGGGGGAGGTGTTGCCGTATTGATTATTTCGGAACTAGTAAATATTATACCCATCTTCCTTCCCTTGCATTTCTGTCAACTTAATCTACAAACAAGCTATTCATGTTAATGTTCTTGTTTCCTTGTTAAATACTTTTGTTGTCATTATCTAATTTCGATTCTTTCGCTCAAAATCTATCACAATCACTAACATAATATGGCGCATAATTTATGAATGCAACTTAGCCATAGCGTGAAAGACTAGTTTATTAGTTTTAAAAGAGAGGGAGTGGGAGGGGTCGCGATCGAAGAACAAAAGGGAAGCGGCGTCGCGTGTATTGTTCGTGACATCCAATCAATACAGTACTGTTTAATGTTCGCGATCCCATTGTTATATGTACTATAAGCCTACCAAAACATCTAATTACACATATGTGAGGCATAAACCCTCAAAACACTACTTGGATGGGGTGTATCGTACATTATATTATGTTCACTTATATAAATACGAATAACATCTGTGTAGGTCATCATCAGTTCAAAAGTTAAGCATTTGAGTGTTTATATACACCTCAAATTTTTAAACATTTGTTTAAGTTTGTGTTTAACTTAAACACGAAATAAACACTTGTGAGTGATAATAAACACGTGCTATTGTTATGTATCGTGTTTAAGTATTTATAGATGAGAAAACTATGTTTAGGGATGTGTAATACACCCCGTTCCACTACATGTATTTACGTTTTAAGGGTTTAATGTGTCAATTATAATTACATATTTTGATAAGCCCTCGAGTTTGTACGTTCTATAAGTCTTAAGTCGGTTGTATGTTTATAATCTAAGGGGAATTTTAGTATTGGTTTCTGGGGTAACAATTGATCAAATAGAATTAAAAATCAATTTTGGCGTGTTTAAGTGTTTATAAAGTGTTACAGAAAAGTATTTGCGTTTAAGTGGTTTCCCACTGAATTATTTCTGTGTTAATTCATCACTTTCCTCTGTCTCTCTCCTCTCTCTCTCTCTTCCTCTCTCTAGTTTTTCTTCCCTCTCGATTACTCATATTTTTCATTTCATATTGATTATTACTGAACTATTAATCAAATATGATACCCACCTTCCTTCCCTTGCTTTTACGTCAACTTAACACTTTGGAGACGACGGGCTTCTACAGAAGCCGAGATGAATACCTAATTTATGTGT